>JARKHS020019337.1:267500-413845 GCA_030143305.2 Amblyomma americanum
AAGAACGTTAGAATTGCGGAAAAACACAGTTTCTATTTCACATCCGTTACGGGCGGCATTTCAGTCTTCTTACCAGCTCAGTTTGCAACGATGCATTCACAGGTGAAAGTACAAAAACCACACAAGTAAGGTTTATTCAGGCCCCGGAATCATTTGAAGCGGGAAATAAAGCAGATGGTGTTGCGGAACGTAAGACCAGGCCTCAAGAGAAGCGCTCGAGCTTCATCCGCACGCAGAAGCCCGCAGCGGTTGTATATGAACCTGCTTGGTCGTCCTTAGCATCGGTGCCTAAGCGACACTTGCCATATCTTTGGCTTTCCTCCTAGGAAATGTGACAGTGTATTTTCGTCGACTATAATCATCTAAGTACTAGACATAATCACCGGCTTCACGAACTCTTCAAAAGCTGCTGAAGCTGGACAGGAGTCGCAGTCCGTAAAGCGCTTCACTGGAAGTCACGCAGGTAACGGCGTATTCGAAAGCGTTATGTATATGCAAGAAGGCTTGGTTGAGCGGCGGCAGGTGAGCTTCGCTCTCAGAAGCGCGTGAGTCTTGGCCGGACTCGCACGCGCCGGCAATCTCTTCTGCCGTCGGACCCCATGCGGCGTCGCTGCAATCTGAGACGGCGGCGCAGCTAGCTTATATTGCCCGCTGCCCACGCGCCAGACAGCGGCTTTATGAGGCGGAGTAGGAGTAGCACGCGACGCGCGTTATTTACCGCTTGCCGCGGCGGTACGTGACCCGGCGACGGCCGCGACAGACGCAACAAAACGCGCCCAACAACCGCACCTGACGCCGCCGACGGCCTCACTTGCATCGTGTGCGGCCCGCCTGCTTCCTGGCCGGCGCGGGATGGGCGCGGCGCCGGCCGACCCACTGGCCCCGTTTGGGGTTCACGCCGTTGGCTGGCCGATAGAGGGCTGGAGGTGTCGGCGTCTGGAATGGCGACGTTCGAATGCAATTAGCGAGGTTCAATCCTGCACGGTGGAGGGAGAGAGAAAACGATTTTAATAACAAGCGAGTATAATGTGGAGTACTGCCACATCTGATCCCGTATATTCTTGCTACAGTAAACGACGAGTGGACTGAGATTGAGTCCGCGGCTTCCAGAGGGCGTGTCCGATGGCTGACAGCGCTCAAGTGGCATGCTGGGCAGTATATAGTGTTGTATAGAGTATAGGGGGATTTCCGGAGACTCCGAAGCAGTTCCATAGTTCATGCTGCTTGGTTCTGCTGTCGTCGTTTTTAACCTGACTCTCATAATACGACTTGACGCAGAGTAGGCAGTCCAAAAGTTTTTATTTTATTTTTTTTTGCATCGCCTTGTCACGGTGTTTCGAAGCGCTGCGCGCCTTATTTAGAAAATAGCACTGTTTTGTCGGGTTTGGTTTCCCTGCCACCTAATCAGCGCGTTCGTCTCCTGCTAGGAAAACGTGTTATCGTGGAGAAAATATAGCGCACTCAGGACAACGGGCAGGGAAGACCAACCAACATAAGCGCTTGCTCGCAGCTGGGCGTTTATTTAAAAAACGCAGAATAAAGAAAGAAAGATAAAAAACTGCGAAAAAAAACAAAAGCCTTCACGCAGGCACATCAGTATACGTGTTATGACGTTCAATAACAGCGCAGTATGAACTGCACTGAAGAAAGTCCATGTCGATGCTTGTTTTAAAGCGACATCGAATTCAAAACAGCAAGTGCTGCTCGAGGATCACAAACGATTGCTGCGGCTAGAGGTGATTTGACGAGTCGGTACTTTACATCAGGATCAGATCGTCCGTCAGGGCTCTAATTTCTTTAAGGTGGAGGTGGGAATGTTCGTCCACAACCGGATACTCGGAGCTCTCCACATCGGGATCCGAGAGCTCCACAATGGCTGACTTAGATGTGGAGCATAAAGGTCCATCTCGTGCAACGGCGCACGATTTTCATCGTGTTTTAACGCTCCCAGAGAGGAAATTACAAGCGTTCGGGGAGGATATGCCTAATGAAGAACAGCACGCAATGCACTGCGAAGACGCGCTTTATTTGCTGTTGCATAACTATTGTTGCATCATTTGAAGACAGGCAAAACTTAGCAAAGCCTGTGGCCGTTGCTCAGCGGTTACTATAGGCATCTGCAACGTTGCGCTGCTTCCGCCATCCACGTTATTATTACCGCCGCAAACATTCAAAGTCTGTTCAAGGGATATTTCAATCTGATAATGCAAGCGGTAATCATCAGAACGATGTCAGCGCAAGTGTAGAAAATTATACATGTGGCACTATAGGACGCACGTTTTCTGGCATTTCGCTCGTAAGAAAATTAAAAAAAAAATGGAAATAACCTCGGTTTTAACGTTTCTAGATCTGTTTCTAGACTCAGGTTTTTCTTCTCTGTTGTAGTTCTTCGCGTGCTTTCTTCACGTTGATGGGCGCGGGACGCGCGTCACAAAAGCATTACGCAAATTCTCGTGTGTCATGTGTGTAATCTCCGCTTAAATCTCGCGTAACGGGCACCAGGAATTACCGTCCGCGGATGGTGCATTATAGCCGCGAGTTGCGTGATAGCCTCGCTATACCTGGAGCTCTTCCTTGCGTGACTGTCACAATTACGCGCGTCATTAGCGTTTGCCCGGGAACGAACCGGTCTGCCGGGCCCGCGGTGGTCTGCCGTGTGTGTGCCAGCGAGTGTGCGTGTGGCACGCAAGATGGAGCGAGCGCGTAGGCGGACTCTGGATTTGTGCGAGCGTTAGCACTCTTCGCTTGCCTGCCTGAATTGTGCACTTGTTGCCGCATGTGGCTTCACATTCTGGGTCAACAGAGGTGCAGGTCCACTTCTAGTCAGCCAGAAATCATTAGACCTGTGCACATATTGTACAAGTCAGAGAGCACGCACTTACAAACTGAGAAAGGCGCATTAGCTTCAATATTTTCTTTTTCACTAGGCTGGCTTACCATCGCTTGCGAAGGTTTTCAAGCAACTGAGGTAAAATTGAAGATGAGTACATTCTGGGTCAACAGAGGTGCAGGTCCACTTCTAGTCAGCCAGAAATCATTAGACCTGTGCACATATTGTACAAGTCAGAGAGCACGCACTTACAAACTGAGAAAGGCGCATTAGCTTCAATATTTTCTTTTTCACTAGGCTGGCTTACCATCGCTTGCGAAGGTTTTCAAGCAACTGAGGTAAAATTGAAGATGAGTACATTGCACGCTACAAAAGGTGAGCAAAAGGAGAGCGGCCAATGATATAAAAGGCGTGTAGATTAAAAGAGCTTAAGTAAAGATCTTGAAGCTACTCTTTCTCCGCTTTGCAGATGCAGACGCGTGTGCGTACATTATTAAGTGTATGACTAGATTATCTCTCCATACTGTAGTTCACCGCAAGGAGACTCAAGTGTGAAGATGATATACGTATTTAGTGTCATCTTCTTTTACGCTCTCAGTTCCTAAGATACGCTAGAGGACCTGAAGGAGGAAGATAGCTCATACATCTCGTGACACAAAAAAAAACCACATCGATTATTCGTTACTAAATTTTTCATTGAACGTCCTGTGCCGAATTAATTACGCGAGGGACGAGAAACATTTTGTCGACTGGACTGATTTTGTGCTGACACAAAGGGTACACGTACAAAGTACAGGCCTCATGAGATGCAGTGGTCAACTGTATTTGCGCACGTTATTAACTCACCCTCTTTCCTAAGAAATGTTTGAAAATTTGGAGGATGTGTTCATTACGTGGGGTAAATTTTTTAGAAAATTGCACCATTTGATCCTCAAAATCGGGGTGCGTTCATTATGCGAGTAAATATTGTATTCTGCGAAATATTGTATTCTGCAGAATTTTGCACTGACGTCTACAACACGCGACAGGTAAAGTAGTTTGCCTTTTTCAGGGCATGTCGTGCAGCTCTTTCCCAGCAGCGCCACGATGAACCGCTCCTGTTCAAATGTTTTTATCACCTCTAGCTTGTAGATCCTAGGTTCAGTTCTTCATAAACCATAATGCACCGTTTTAATTAATTAATTAGCTAATGTCTGCATACTTTAACACTCCTTAAGCCTTCCTAATGACAATAAGATAAACTTTTCAATGCGCTTATGACGTCTCATGCATTAGGGCAGGTAAGTGGGCGCGCAACGTTGGCTCCCTTGTCTTGCCTTGCCGTATATGGATCAGCGTCTTCACAATATTGTCCATTGCTTGATGCATATTATGTGACGAGGCCTTCACGCAGCTGCGATCGTATTTCAGGATGACGTTCTACGGCACCAATGTATAGACAGCAGTCGAGCAAAGAGGAAAGTACGTCCCGTAACAAGCGGCTTAGAGGATGAACGTTTGTCGTAATGATCTTCAATCCCTTCTGCTTCGGCTACCGCCACCCGCAATCTTCTGTCGCAATTTTCGCAGCGGGCACCGTAATGCAATCCGCGACCGGCGGCGACAATTTCCACTGCCGATACGAAGGGAATCAAAGAACGCGGTGAAGCAACGCAGCGGTTACGCGAATGGCTCGTCGGCGCATGCATAGCACGTGGGACGAGTACCACGTGGAAGAGGAGTGCGTTGCCTAAGTCTGACGTATTCGGAAGCGCTGATAATTAGAAAAGGGGAAGTAGAACGGGAGTTGTTAGCTGCGACATTGACGGATGACCCCGAGGGAGGTTGTGAAAAGGCGAGCCACGGAGACAATGGATCATTTCAGTCACGTCTTGCTAGAAGAAAAAAAAGGAAAAAATCAAGTACCCATCCTCACTGTGCTTCTGTACGGAAGCCACGTGTAGCAAGAATGCGCAGAGAATGATTTTTAACTCTCATTTCCTAAATCAAGTATACTATAATGATTCTTTATCAAAATTAACGATTATATTGAACTTCGGTTCATAGCCAAGTGCTCTTCAGTTCATACTTATGTGAGGCTTCATTGGGTACTTAGCTACTCTACTTCATCCCGTTTTTATACTACGGCTTTGCTGCGCTTACTGACGGGAGCACTTCACTGATCTAGAAGAATAAATTTTCTTGAATTTTTAGGCTGACTTTTTTTTTGTCTTCACATGCAATCAATACTGCCTTTCTCTGTAACAAATTCCTTGCATTCACAGAGCGGCCCAAGAGCCTAATGTTAAACTGTTAAAGGATACATGGATATTTCTTTCAACTATAAATACATGGAACAATTCAGGCGCCTTTTGTGTGATCGTTGCTCGCTGTTCAAGTCGGAACGTCACGTGAAACCTCTAGCATTATCTTTCAGCAGCCCGTCTCAAGTGCCCTTTCAACTAGCTGTCGCTCAACGCAAGCATAGTGCATTCAATACGCAAAGACAGGCTTGAAATACGAGTGTTGTGAGTAGGTTGGGCTAGGAGGCATGATGGTAGCCCACTATTCCACGAATGGGAAGGGGATTGAGGAATAGGGAGGGAGGATAGTTTTTTTCACTTTCAAGAGCACTTACTTTCGCTATCCTTCGGTCAAGGTAACGCTGAGAGTTGCTGTGCACTTTCAAAGATAAGAAACACTTTCACATCTAGGTGATGTTCTGATGAGGAGAAAATGGAAGTAAGGTATCACCGAGAAAAAAAAAATATGCTTATTTAACATAGATAAGCACTCGTGGCATCCCCTGAAGGACCTTTCGCGTCTGTTGTCTCAGCTAAACGTCTCGCAAGTTTCTGGGAACATCAAGAGAGATAACAATGGTGACGACTGAGCTAGCACTCCTCTTGATAACGATATGAACCTACGCCAAGGCGCCGTAGTATGGATTGCATTATAGGTACTTTACGTATATACGCGTCCACTGTGCAGTGACGCCGCGTACGGACGAATTTTCGCTGTGCGTACCTGCTGGCATACAAGTGATTGAAGGCCAGTCAACGGGCCCGTAAACTATTTAGTTTGCTTAGGTTTCCGTTCAACTCAGAACATAATCCGCGAAGAATCAAGCTGGACGGTTTTCTTTTTTCCTGCATAAAAAAACAACGCTATCGCAGGAATTCGAAAAAAGAAGCATGCTCCTTGTTGGCGATGCATCCTCACTGTTTAAGGCCGCGAACTTCACCAGCAAGTGAACCATGCGCCT
The DNA here is from genome assembly GCA_030143305.2 of Amblyomma americanum. Taxonomy (NCBI): domain Eukaryota; kingdom Metazoa; phylum Arthropoda; class Arachnida; order Ixodida; family Ixodidae; genus Amblyomma; species Amblyomma americanum. The sequence continues at coordinate 273,575 of JARKHS020019337.1, forward strand.
TGAAAGCGTAAGCGCGTGTTGCATACATTCTTGGAGTTGGGCCTTTACGTGCACTCTAAACTGAGCGGAGGCGAGGCACCTCAGCCTGTGTCAAATCTCTACGCCACTGCCGCCAGTACCATGCTCTTCACCGACTGGTGCGGCGGTTCGCCCTCTTGCGTAGCTCCTTGACACAGAGTCTAGTATTTTGCAGAGCGCTTTGAATTGATAGCCTTACCTGGGTACAGTTGCTTTAAATATGCTTTTTGTCCTCAAGTCCCCAATTCGGTTTATGTCAGCTAAAAGGAGCTAATGGATGACACTCCAGCAGTCTTGGCAACGGACGTAAAAGACTCGTTTGCAATTATACCAGTCGTTACATTATCGACGTGCCGTTCTGTATCTTCGGGAGTCGGGACCATGTAATACAGGTGTTAAAACCTTGAAATAATTTTTCATAGAGTAACCAAATATTTACGGCACTTTAGGCGCCCTGGAACGTGTTCATGGTTTCCTCTTCTCTGTTTTTGTTTTCGAATCGATCAACTTCAGCCTCAGATTATACGGCTGGTTGGCGCTGCCTGAATTGAACGTGAGGCTTTAGGGCCAAGGTTGCTAGGCGCCCGTCAGCGAGAGTTGGCAGAGGGAGAATCTCAAAAAGATGGGAGAAATGTATCATATACAGCTAAATTAATGCCACGTTTTTAATTTTTTGCTTCGCTGGGACTAAAAGCCTCATCGAAAAAAAAATGTCATCGGTCATAAAATTCGCCCATTGGCTTGAGGAAAGCACCAGAATAAAAGTGAAGGCATGCACTTTCGGTAAAGTCATCAAAAGCGTTCACTGCTGTTGCATTGCCAATTCATAAGGTATTTAGGTGTTACTGTGAATCTTTTTTTGCCTTCAGTTGAGGGCGGCCGGTAAAAGGTTAAAAAAAATTACTTTCCCAACCCCAAAACCCTAAATGTGCAACTTACCCAGGTGGTCGGAGTGAGTGAATAAACTTTATTGCTCTAATAAAGGAGTCCTGCTGCTTGCCCGAAGGTTGCCGATGTCCTCCAGGCTGAGCGTGGTTGGCGCCCCTAGTTCAAGGCACCACTGTCCCTGGCCATCCGGCATGCGTGACTCACTAGGTCTCTTTGGACCTTGAGCTGGTCGGAATTATTCCGGAGACCTCCACTACGGCACCTCTTTCTTCCTTTCTTCTTTCACTCCCTCCCTTATCCCTTCCCATATGGCGCGGTTCAGGTGTCCAACGATATATGAGCCAGATACTGCGCCATTTCAGTTCCCCAAAAACCAATTATTATTATTATTCAACTACCCTTCCTGAGAGTACATGGGTGAAGTTCTGCGGATAGTAAAAGGCAAAAATGTGCTGTAAAATATGCAGAAGTGCAAACTGGGAGAGGCAATAGGTCTGCCTGATCTGCACAGACATATTCTGTACGCGTGAGCTGATTACTTACCTTTTTCTGTCCCGTTTATTTTGTGACGCGAGTGCAACACGATGCCGATCCTACATGGTGTAATCGCCTGCTATCTTCTTACACGTCAGGTCGCCCCTTTATTAGATAAGCGTATCGAGTGACGCTTTGTCGGGAGAATTCGTCGAAGTGGTGGCTTGAGCGAGCATGACAGAGAGTGTCATCGGTATTATCGAAGTAGCGTACGCCGTAGCGGATGCCAGAAGCGCACAACACCTTTACGCTATTCCAACTCTATGCTTTAGTGTTTGCACAGCGTAGGTGATGTGAATGTTTGAAGTAGGAATGAATAAGAAGAATACGCTGCTCTTGATCGCTGGAATCTCCATGGCCCTTATCTTATTGTCATCACGTTAGAATCATCACCGCTTTAAAATGTGCAACCTATAGCTGTACCGGTCCCGGATAATCGGGCTATGCTTCAAAGCCCTATAAGCATAGGGCACGCATGCGCCTTAAGCCTCGGAAGGACTAAAATAAAAAGTGCTAAGCCTATCCAGAAAAAAATGGATAATTGACCCTTCAAGAATACTTCTGGCCTTTAATTTATTTGGTGCGAAATGATGGCGCAGTGTAGAAAATCCCATATGGAGTCCCTCACCTCCTCTCCCATTTGGGCCCTCATCTCCCTCTCCGCAAAGTAAGGAATGTTCGGCGCCTTTACGACGTAGAATAGAATAAAATCGTGCAAAAGCGGAAAATTCTAGCCGCACAATGTGATGCCCAGAATTCGGAACGGATTTTGTGTTCAGAGACCAAGCCGACAGAGACCAAGTCGCCTAATTTTCCACCCTTTTCCACTTCACTGTTCCCAATCCAGTTCTCTCAATACCTCCTGTAAACAAGCGGCGAACAGCACTAGAGAGATCATGTCTCGCTGCCTAATATACCCTTCCTTATTAAGAGGGACTGACTACAGAGAGCATCCGCGCATGCCCATTTCGCACCTAGCTATTGCATACATTGTTACAGCAGAATGTGGTGCCTGGAAATGCACTGTGCACCACAAAAGTTAAATCTGTCTGTTTCTAAAAATTAATGGTCCGTGAACTCGTAACACTAAGTAGAACTCGGTATGAAACGACATGAAGGTGCGCAGGAATTACATGCCTGATGCTCACTGAATGAACGCTCATTATCATATTCTTCGCTGCGTTGCCCGACAACGAACTTCGTACTTCGACAAAGTATTGTCGACAACGGCAGCAGCTGTGGTTCTACTGAGGGCGTGCCGACGCTGGTGTACCAGGTAGCTGTATGTAGTGCATCAGGACCGTTGTTACGAGGTGTGCGGAGTATTCTGCAAATTTTGGCGAGGTAAAACTGTATCGCAGTCAAACTAAGAAAGGCGAAGTTTTGTCTTTCTTTTAGTATTGGCTATGTCAAGGTGTCAAGGAATTTGTCCAGCCGTGCAGAGATTTGTCCAAAGCAGCTTGAATATGATATGACAGAAAACTATTATGTACGCAAAGAGAAGAAAAGCGTGAAATCACTGGTTTGCGTTATCCGCCGATGCGCAGAGCGGTATCGACTGCCCGGGTAAGAGTAGCCCTTCGTCCTTTCGGGTACAGTTTTAGAGCTGGAAATGTGGACCGCGCGGCACTGCTGCCAAGCATGGGGTGGCACGTCGTTGTGTCCGTCAACGCCTAATTCATTCCCTGTGCTTGAATACGAAATGCATAACTAAACAGTACTGGACTGAGGCACAGGGTTTCGGGGTCACCGATTCCGCTGCTTTATGGTTTTCACAAATGACCGCAACATAAAATTTTATTTCGCATTATTCCCTATGATTCTGAGTCTGTGTGACGAGCGTATGTTAGTAAGACCATCGTCGAGCCAGCTGGTATATACTTCATAATTATTTGGCGTCTATATCCTTGGCATCGCGAACTGCGTTTCTACAGACGAACAGGCCTTACAATCATATCATTTTGTACCTTTGTGCAGCATCTTCGTGAAGCGCGCGCGAGGTGTTTGCAGGGCACTCAGTAACCATTATAGTTTAATCTGGTCGTGAGCACAAAGACCTGCCGATGACTGCGACACTGTGTTTGAACGAACTTGTCTGTGCGCACTGCGTCGGCTAATGTGAACGTTGGTGATCTTAATATCCACTGAGCCTGAATGGAACCCATGCTGAAAGGGTAAAAGCTCCATGAGTTCATTTGCTCCCAATAGATTGTGTTTGAGTTTAATAGAGCGCTGAAAAATGCCAAAAAAAATACGATGTCTGCGAATGTAGCTGCAGGTTGGTCATTGTGTATGCAACATTAGGTGCTTGCGAGAACTTGAATGCAAAGAAAGCACAGATGAGGGATATTCTGTCAAGCGGACTTGAGACCGCAAGGCCGACATTGTCGGCAAGAAGATAAAGCGACAGTGTGAACAAACAGTACAACCCCTCTTTGGCGTCCAGCACAGTAAGTGACTAAAAATTTGACAAAATCACGATTTTCCTGCAGTGTTTCATTATTTCAAGGGCAAGCATGTTTTCAAGCTTACGGAAAACAGCGAATGGGGTGCCATTGCTGGCTCCAGACGGTATGCCGCGACCATTATGGAAGCAATTTATTGTTGGCACAACTTTTTTGTGGCAGGGCTCCACTATAAAGAGACTGCCACTGAAATAAAAACTAATTTTTCTTCCAGGAAGCAGAATGTTAAGAAAACACATTCAGCGACCTCTAATTAAATTTATCGTCAGTATAGCGTCTGTCCTCTCAGCTTTTCCTTTCGTCTGTCTCCCCTTTCGAGCAATTTCCTTACTAATGATTGTAATCGCGTTCCTAGCGGAAGCAAGCTCCACATTGCTAAAATAACTGCCCTTGTGAATTTCCTGAGCTTTACGTCACCGGAAGAACTGAAGGATATGAGGCAAAGGGCGACGTGAAGCCGTGATCTCAACGGCTTGCGAAAAGCGGGTTAGGGGCAGTGCAGCCAATAGGGATCCTCAGAGCAGCCGCCGCGGAGTTCGCTTTCATCCGCTTCCGGCTTGATTGGAGGGAGAGGTGGGGGGGGGGTGCTCCTGATTGCTCTACAATATGGCTGTTTCGCGGCCTTCAATGGCTGCCATGCGCCCCGGCGTATCGCGCTCACTTCCACATTGAGGCGTAGCTGTAGCAGGAACCTTGAGGAGAGCTAAAGCACGGCTATGGGCTGGTCTTACTCGACAGATCTATCTTTTAATAAACGCAGGAGGCATTGCAGTGATCAGTGAGCACGCACTGAGCACTGCATATCAATCGAGCATTGCTTATGCATCGAGTATCTATAAATATTACTTACGAATTAACGCTCATAATGATCACTGCGATCCGTTCATTTCTTGCGTTTTCAATAGCGTAGGAGGAGGTACGGGTCGCAAATATCGACAGAACTTCTCCTGTACAATTCCCATCGCTTATTCGAACTCTTTGAAGCTAGCTTGTATCGCTAAGGTACCGCGTACCGCACAAAAAAACTACAATAATCGAAAACGAAAGTTTTATACCTATAAAGGGCAAAAAAAAAAAAAACGAAACACGGGTGTCGCCATCACCGGGCGATTTCGCAAGTACAATATGAGCGCCGACACCGTAAATATACGAATCCCAGAGGCTACGCTATACAGCCATTCACTTCAAAACGGTGATCACGGAGTCCTTTTCGGTGCAGACATCACGAGTTCGAATTGAGTGGCGGTGAAAATTGCTAAACCGTTTTTTCATAGCCATTGCTGCATCTTTAGCTGCCAGACAAACAACATACTCAAAAAGAGCCACAAAATGATTTTTTTTACTAACAACATTAGTCAGGCGGAGTTATCATCACTCCCTCAAAGCCGGATAAAGGAGTCCCTTCCATACATATCACCTTCCCGGCGCAGTTAGTCTGAGCGCAAATCAGGTTCTTTTCTGGGACTTCGTTAGTGGCAATCAGTTTGAGAGCTTTAGCTTGAATGTACCGCTTACCGCGGCCGTGGACGCGAATGCGCATTGCGCAGACACGTCGTGTCAGGTCCACCCAGAGCTGTCGTGCACATGGTACGTCGGCACTGCCTACACGGCATCCGCCCATACACACTGGCATCTGATGATACGCGCTATGCTACAACTCTTGGCTTATGCTTTGCCGGTAACAGGTGAGGACTGTATACGGGAAATTAGTGCAGTACAGTGGTCAGTATTTTGTGTCCAAAGAGCAAGTCTGCAAGGGTGGATCAATAAGTAAGGCACATGTTGTGGTATTACAGTTCAACTCTTGGGCGTGAATTGTACAACAAACTGTTAATGGGGTTGCTTAACTCCTTGGCTTGAGCTCACCGCACATCTCTGGAATGCGACAGTCATTGATGCCAGACCATTATCGGGCCAAAGCGCGAATATGACGACAATGAGGTGCGTGCGTATCGCTGTTTGTGTGGTGTTTTGCAATGTCGGAACATTTACGCGGAGTTTGCTTCCACACGGCTCCATCCCTGCTTGGCGAAATCTGCTGGCTTGGCCTACGGCGAGAGAGAAGTGGATTGCGACCTCAGCGTGTAGCAAAGTGATAGAGAGCACAAGCCATACCGGCGCCGCCACTGATAATAGAGAGCGAAGATAAGGGAGGAAGGTTAATAAAGAGAGGAGGTGGTGTCTATTTGCAATGCTGCGCGGGGGGAAAGAGATGGGAGAATATAGAGAAAGAGAAGGAAATGGCTTTGCATACAGTAATGCCACAGCCTATCGGACAGGTACCAAGCCCTCATGAAACCGTAGAGTACCTAGCAGGCCTCCAGAGCCCACGACACCTGCGGCCATTGTCCAAGGGTCGTCATCTCCGACAGCGGACGAGGACCAAGGAGGTTCAGTGCACGGCATGAGATTGTCTTTCAACGCTATACGCAGGGCACGCACAGAGAAAACGTGTTTCACTGACTTGTCACGCTTGTAGTTTGCCCAGAAAGGCTTATCAGCCATGCCGATAAGAAAGAAGTATTGGTTCGTTAACTCGAGGCCAAACTACAGGCGACATAGCAGTGTTTACTGACGTCGTGGTAGGCAAGGTGGCAGTCAGAGAGGCAGCTAGGTCAGGATCCAGGAAATGCAGACGTGTGTTCGCAAGCTGACCTAATTCCAAGAGGCAAGCAGCGCCAGTCGTGAGATACGTTTGATGGTTTTATGGGGTTTAACATCCCAAAGCGACTTAGGAGGACGCCGTTGTGGACGGCTCCGGATAATTTCGACCACCTGGGTTTCTTTAACGTGCAGTGACGTCGCAGGCTACGTGAGCCCCTAGCATTTCTCCTCCATCGAAATTCGACCGCCGCGGCCAGAATCGCACCCGCGTCTTTTGGGTCAGCAGGCGAGCGCCATAATCACTGGGCAACCGCGGCGGTTGCACAGTGTATAAAGCTGACCACATGACCATGCTGACCACGATTTAGGCTGACCATGTAAGTGTAAAAATGGAGTTTTGATCTGAGTTCTCGATTCAATCCGGAATCTACCCGATTTTATCGATTCGCTATGACAAATTGCTCCAAGCAGTGTGCATTTCCATACGATTTATGTATGGGTGTTGTTTGTATTGGCGCCCTTGTTTACCACACAAAGGTACAATCTGAATCACCACACGATTTAAAACCAGAAACGAAGCTGATCTGCTGAAGATAGCTCTCTGCTACCAGTGCTTCTCTACAATCACTGCCTGACGGACCAACACCTGCCCTGCATGCCGCTGTTTAACGATTCCGCCGGTGAAGTAAGATGAGAGGCCGGGAGGGCCCAACGGTCACTATAGTGGATTGAAGCCAGGATGGGAGGATGCTATCCCACTCGAATGGACCGCTCTGTATCAGTTTACAAGAGCTCTCGAACGAGGCAGCCGATACACGATAGCGGGAGCAGTGGGCCGCATCCCTCATCAGTCAGAGGTGGCTGAGATAACGCCATGCTCGCGGTGCCCAGCGAGTCCATAGAAACGGTGGGCATGGCCGACCGGAATGGATCCAGTTAACTGCCTGCAGACTTCATTAGTCTACTTACATTGCCTATGTTGAGAGCATATAGCTTTATTAATTCGTCTTAGGCACTTTCATTCGTTTCTTGTAGCCTTGCTGAGCACAGTTCTAATGAGCAAATTATTTTGTTTTTGTTTTCATGCGTGTAGTTTTATCAAGGGCCTCCACATTGTTTTCAGCAAGAAATCAGTTTGGCTATCTTTTATACGTGTCTGACGTCCTGCGGCAGCCCGTGGAAGTGTTCCCATTTAGCTGGAAGTCAACCAGAACACGTCAAATACCGGTCATAGCGTCCTTGCTCACGCTGCGTTATCTGAAAAATATACAGATTTTCGCTTTTAATGGTGTGGTTTGTAGTTTTTCATGTCAGGTTTTATGTCCCGAAGGTGTATGCGGACTATGAGCGACGTCGTAGTGGGCAGCTTCAGATTAATTTCAACTGAACCGGACGGAAACGCAGATTCGAGCAAGAAAAACAATCGATAGCGGTATGTGCGCCTCAGCAGCAATTACCTGAGCATTGTGTAGACCAGTGAAAGTAATCTGAATAACGATGAAAAAATAAACAAGAAAAATCTACCTTTTCTACCATTTGTTACAGGTTTTTTTTTTTTAAGAATAAATCATGGCCCCCAGCAGTCGGTTCCGATCACCTCTGATTTATCGTCTTTCGACTGTCTATCGCAAAGGATCCGGATAACGGTGCAGACGTAAAAAAAAAAACAGATTGAACATATAATATATTTGCTTCTATTTGTGTTCTGTTGGCTGACGATCTCAAGCTCGGAAAGTCAACGCGCCTCTTCTTCATTATGAGGCAACAGAATCTTGGCGAGATCAAATGAAAGGTGTGCGAGGTAGTTTTAATTAAGACCTAGTCCTTAACTCCCTGCACTTTCTTTGTTCCTCTAAGCTTTCCTGTTCACTGAAGTTTATATTTGTGCAGTCAGCGCTTACCACGTAAGCGAGCACGAAAGTAACGGGAATGCAAGCGATCTATTGTTCCTGCGCCTAAGGACACTGATATCAGTATTGCGAAACCTTTATCCCATATCTATTGATGGCGCCATAGGACGGACGGACGGATGGATGGATGGATGGATGGATGGATGGATGGATGGATGGATGGACGGACGGACGGACGGACGGACGGACGGACGGACGGACGGACGGACGGACGGACGGAGGGACGGACGGACGGATGGATGGATGGATGGATGGATGGATGGATGGATGGATGGATGGATGGATGGATGGATGGATGGATGGATGGATGGATGGATGGATGGATGGATGGATGGATGGATGGATGGATGGATGGATGGATGGATGGATGGATGGATGGGGCTGAATCCTCTGAGTCGGGCGATGATTCAAGCCACCTGGCCATAACTTATGAAATTTTACTCTTGTCTTGATATCACCGGCTCAGCGCCTCCTTTTGCTGCGTAAGTAAATCAAAAATGGTTGACTCTCCTATAAGTGCGTCCGTCGTCGAATTTTCACTCTACTTTTTGCTACCAGGTGAGGACAGGAGAAATCTACCCGAAGAACTCACGCATCTCTCACACGCTACGCGTTTTAACACAGCCATTAAGCAAATAACCATCCAGTGAAGCTGTTATACGTGGACAATTGAACAATGGATAAAAAGAAAGAAGGAACAAGTTCAAGGAAACCATCACAGGGCTCGAACATACTTCGAAAAGGCATGGAAATTAGTGCCTGCCATTTATAAGTTACGTCGAATAACAGAGCGCATGAACTGTTAAATGGAATCTGGAGAATTTAAAGCCCACCTCTGAGGAGTTTCAGTTTCTAATTGTTAATAGACAGTGTCTGCATAGGTCTCAGGGCAACGGACTGGGTTCAAGTTGCTGTCCAAAGGTTCAACACTGTCCAGTTCTGCTGTCTTCCTCATGAGTTTTGCATGGGCTGTTAGCAGTCTCATTCATAACTTAAGAAGCAATAACAAAGGGTTCTATGGATAAATGGGCAATGTCGCCGCAGATATCGGCTATCTCTCGAGTGTGGCCGAATGGTGGCGCAACAGTTTTCGACTGCGTGCCAGAACAACAGTTCTTGACCATGAACCGAGGGGCGCGTCGCGAGAAGTCGTTGCAACATAGAGCGAGGAAAGGAGCTTATCTAAGGCTACGCCTTATCAGCTATCGTCGCAAGACGTCTGCAGGGACTCTCCAAGGCGGCCGTCAACGCGTGGAACTTCTCATATGTACTGCGCCAACGGACGAAATCCTGTCTGTTTGCATTGCCAGCGTATAGTTCTGTAGAGCGCAGGGGCGAGATAGCAGGTCCCGTCTTCATATGCCGGGCCCTGATAATGCGCACGAAACCGAGGTACTTCGTAAGACCGCGGGTCATATCCTGAAGGAGGGGGAGAAAAGGCCGTGAACAGTCTGCCAAGCTGGCTCGGAATTTCTGCGGGCTAATATAGAATCCTGCGACACTTTTTGGGTACCATATATTAATTCCCGAAACCGGTACTTATTTACATTTCATCTAAATATTGACTTCAACTGATGAGCCCACTACTGTTGAGCCATGGATGTATGACATTTCTTCTTGACGTTTTTGATCGCTGTCCTTTTTTGTATTTTTATTTTTGCCCTTTTCGTGTATCATTTCATGCCTTTTTTTTCGTTGTTTATGCTTATCTTTTTTTCTTTCGGAAATATCTATTTTTCTTTCCTCTTATGAATATGCTTGCACTTTTTTTGTTTGGTGGAGTTTATCCCCATTTCGGCTTGTCTTATTACGTGTTCTCTATTATGTATTTGTGTTTTACCCCAAATGAGGGTTTTGAGGGTATCCTGAATAAATAAAAAAAATAGAATAGCTCATCTTTGCTAATCGGCGGATTGCGACCAGGAAACTGTTTGCATCGCTGAACATCAGTTGTAATTTATTCTAAAAGATCTGTTGAAAAAGTAATTGGAAAGCTTAAAGTGACAATTTTTAGAGTCAAGAAAAAGACAGAAATGCGTTCATTTTTTTTAATTCCAAGATTTTCCACGTGACATAACAATAGCCTGACAATAAACTGGAGTTGGTCGTGGAGCCTATTCGAGAAAGCTTAGCAGGCCCGGGGCGGCGTCCTCCCGTCCAGCTGTAAGCCAAACTTCCCATAAATGTCTTCTTCTTTAGTCCTTCGCTCCTCGGCAAGTCCTCAAAAGGTGGCGAAGATCTACCTCATGGAACATTTAGGACATGTGCGGAGCTTGCATCTTCTTGAGAGCCCCGCCGGCACGTGACCGACGGGCGTAAGGGCCGCTCCGGCCCTTATCCTTCTAGGGGACACCTCTGCCAATCTCGCTATGAGGGAGGGGGTAAGTGCACGGAGGAATTGAAGCACGTACGTGTACTTAATTCTTTTTATAGAGGACGGCAAAATGGGAAGAGCGGCGTGGCGATCAAGGTAGGATAGTAGGTGGCGCATCCATATTTGGTGTTTGGTGTGTAAGGACGTCTGCGTTCCTCTGGTGAACATTTTGAGTACCTACTTGTGTCCAATGTGTCTGGACGCGTTTATTTATTTTCATATTGAGAGCATGTATTTCCTGCGTGATGCTACAATGCCTTTATATATATATATATATATATATATATATATATATATATATATTATATATATATATATATATATATATATATATATATATATATATATATATATATATATATATATATCAAGTTGTTTAACAGCCGCTAAGGAGTACGTGTAGTTACGGGCTACTTTTATAGACGGTACGTCTTTTGCAGACCCCATTGCATCACGGATAGCGTAGAGGTCCAGTATTCGCGATGTGTGATTAACTAATAATGTGTAGCGGAAGCCAACAGCCTCCGAAATCAAGAAGAAAAGATGATTTTTTTCAATTTGTGGTGTTGATTAATTGGGGATTAACAGTGTAATTGTTTTATCTCTCAAAGATAAGAAGGGCAGCCAAACACACAACGATTAAATGCGGGGAGTGGCCACTATAAGTGCCAGCGCACTAAAATAAAGTCTGCTCACTGCTGCTGGAGAAGTTCGCAACCCTTCTCGCACGCATTATTTCGTGCTGTCGCACTTGAAGCATGCTTAAGGAGCGGCAAAGATTTTGCACCGCTTTTTTTAAACCGCAGATGTAAATCATGAACACGCCGAAATGCCAGTGTGTAAAAAACGAAAGCTGCAAGAGATGCTGGGATGGACGTGGGCCCCTCCTCTTAAATCCGGGGGCGGCGCGGCGCGGGCGCGTGTGTGTGTGTGCGTGCGTGCGTGTGTGTGTGTGTGTGTGTGTGTGTGTGTGTGTGTGTGTGTGTGTGTGTGTGTGTGTGTGTGTGTGTGTGTGTGTGTGTGTGTGTGTGTGTGTGTGTGTGTGTGTGTGTGTGTGTGTGTGTGTGTGTGTGTGTGTGTGTGTGTGTGTGTGTGTGTGTGTGTGTGTGTGTGTGTGTGTGTGTGTGTGTGTGTGTGTGTGTGTGTGTGTGTGTGTGTGTGTGGGTGTGTGCACGCACGACGCACGCACGCACGCGCACACGCACGCACAAATGTCTGCATCACAGAGACTACTGCAATGACAGAAACCGTAGTTGCACCCCGATGAGCCGACAGGCTGACTACACTACCTCAGCAAGGCCCACAAGGAACAGCGGTAAAAACCGGTACGGTAGGAATGTGGAAAGGGCAGGTCTGTGGGCTGCTGTACCGTCGGTCGTCCTGTTGTGATGCCCTCCAGTACTCTTTTTTTTTTGCCGATGTTCGTGCGTAAATAGCATTGTCCTATTATTCACCTGACTGATTAGGCTTTGTCACGGTCGGCTTCGCTATCTGCCTTTGAGAGGGACTCGCGTCTTTACGTGCGTCTAGAGTCAGCTGTACAGCACAGGACTGGCGAAGCGGCACACGCAGTTTTGGTTTTAGTTTGGGTTTTATGTCCTAAAGCGATCCAGGATATGGCGCACGCCCTATAGTTACGGCTCCGGATAATTTCGGCCACCTGAGATTCTTTACAGCGCACTGACATCACACTGTACACGGGCTTCTAGCATTAAGCCTCCATCGAAATGCGACGGCAGCAGCCGGGACCGAACCCGGGCACATGTAGTAATGCCTATCAACGTAAAGAGAAGCCGCTCCCTCTGTACACCTGGCATGGTCGATCGTTGTGACTCACTTCAACAAATTTCAAACGTTTAACTGTATACTCCAACAGCTCTACAGCAGTGAAGCGCATCTGCGACAAGAAGATAGGGAATGACGTTTCCTGTTCGCAAGCACGAGCACCTCCACTTGTTGCTCGTCTGGGAGGAAATATACTGACTCGCGTGTCCGGCGCACGTAGCCCAACTCTGACTGGCACGTCCGTCGCTGTCAGCCGGATGCTCAGAACTCAAAGATAAGCGACTGCTTTCGATACAGGCTTCAAATCCAGGGTCAGGCCCACTGTTTTTTTAATGCGTGTCGAGATACTTGTAAAACTGTAAGGTACTGAAATTTAGTATTCACTTATTTTGAGCTCCATGAAAACGGATGGCACAGTTCGCTAAGCATCATATTTTGGATTGCTCGAAGCCGACAAAACTAATCCAATTCATTCTCTCTTTTTAAAACTCTCCCATCCGGCGTGACATTTGCTTTTGTTCTGTACAGCCGCCGTGGAAGAACCGCAATGCTCGACATTGCAGTACAGTTAGCTTTCTACATATCGAAAGCAGGTTGGCCTGTGGGGCTTGCATTGTCAAGTTTTGTTTGCCTTGTTCTCTCCCTCCTGTTCCTCTGCCCCCTTTTTTGGAAAATCCATAGTCGTATGAGGTAACTTTCCCGGTGTTAACAACTTTCCCATCGTGGTACGCCACAATACGCCTGCGGCAGACCAATGAGAATGGTACGTTTGCAGGAATCGGCAACCGGCAGCCATTTCATGCAAGTGGCTCTGGCCGGTCTGTACTTTAGAGTGGGCGCTGTCATAACGGCTCAATGGTCAGGGCATCAGCAACCACCATCACTGCGCCCCTGTGGCAGGGCTGTAATATGAATTCTGAACGAAGCAGCGGGAACTATTCATTTTAGATATGAAAAAAGCTCTGCGAAGACTCACGAAAGAGTTGCCTAATCATGGAATGTCTGTGCTCGCCGCATACAAGAGTGGCAGATGACCGGAATTAGGGCTCAGCTTATGCTTCGAAAGCGCTCGGAAACTTTGTTGGCACTTCAAATGGTCAAGTTATTTGCGTTTCTTTTCGTCTTTTTATTGCAGAGTAACTTCTTTTTCCATTTTCTATTATAATGCCCTACCTAGCTGCTACCCGCCAGCTAGCCGCCGAGAGTGTCTATGCAACAACGTTATGGGGGTTTAACGCCCCAAAGCGACTCAGGCTATGAGGAACGCCGTAGTGAAGGGCGCCGGAATTTTCGACTACCTGGGGTTCTTTAACGTTCACTGGCGTCGCACAGTGCACGATATGCAATAAGGGATTAATTACTTATTAGCACGTAACCAAGCGCAGCCATACGGTTACTAACCCGCGACTGTCTTGGTGAGGCGATGGTCCCGGGTTCGAACCCAGGACGAGGAAGAATTATTTTTTAACGTCGAAGCTTCTGTGAAAGATGTATAGCTTTCCTTTGTAGCCGTAAGGCTGCGCTTAGGCAGAAGCTAATCAGTAATTACTCCCTCATTACAAATGTACCCCACCTTCGCGGGCTCCCCCTAAACATTTGACCAGAGTATATACGATCGCTGCGGTGCCTCCACTCATAGACATTAGTCCTAGGCGCAGCAGCCTGACCCACCGTGTAAAGTGGCGCCTCTTTGGCGCCCTGGCGATATGTTGTTGCACACGTTGTTCAAGTGGAGAGAGGAAAGTATGAAAAAAAAGCGCAAAGACTGTCTCACTGCGAATGAACAGCTCAACTGTTTCTTGAGGGCAGAAACAAAGGGCAGAGATAAAATGAGAGAGAATCCAGAAGTCGGGGCCGTACACTGTGTAATGCGTCGTATCAGAACTACTCGAGTCCGTGATGTGGCTGTGAACAAAAGCCCTTGCCACCTTTGACGACCTTTGAGGGCGTTGCTAAGAATCCACGCCAGTTATCTTAGGAAGAGGGTTTCAGTTATCAGTGCACCGGCAGGGAAAAAAAATGCTGCAAGCACAAAACAAAGCCCTCACTCCCCGGCACCTCTACCTCTTGGCAAAGTGTGCCTGCTTACAAGTGGAGTAATGGGGTGTGGAGACATGCGACTCTCATTCCTTGATCTATCCGTGCTCGTGGCAGCATCTTCCGTTCTTTCGCTGCCTCTCAATTTCCATTACGAAAAAAAAATCGTTCTTTCTGGTATTTTTCCGCATCTGGCTCTTTTTAATTTTAATTTCTAGTAAAACTGGCTCCATGAATTTTAAACCACTTATCAGCACCATCCTGCATTTGCCGGTAGTTGAGTTGGGGTGTTAAATGCTACAGGTGGGGTTAGCCTTGCTTTATCTGCCGGCAATTGCTCCACCGCAGCGACCCTTCTATATTAACAATGTCGCATCTACCCCACTATGCGCACAGTCTCTTACAATAGCACACATTCTCTCCCGTAGTCGCCATCTATGCACACAATCAATCCACACAGTCCACATCACAGACCACTCCAGAAGTCACCATCTATGCAAATATTCAGTCACAGTAGAACATAGGCCATTGTAGTGCCACAATCCATACACACATTCACTCACAGTATAACGTATTCCACTCCAGAAGACACCATCTACGCACACATTCAATCACAGTAGGCCATAGTCCGTTCCTGCTGTCACCATTTAGAAACAAGATCTGTGTCCTGCAGAAATGCTAAAAGAAGGCGTGCAGCATCCCTTCAGCATGTATGGTTTCCACTCGGGTAGACAATGTCCTGCGCTTGTCAGCCCGTGGATTCTTTGTGCATGGCGCGTCTACTTAATCACAGGTGGATTGTCTTCACTGCCATCCGATTTCAGTTTCTTCACTCAGCTACGTTTGGCTTTTGTCGCTTTCGAATGCACACTCATGGGCTCCATTGTGGAAGTGATCATTCTAGAACTCTCTGCGAATCAGCTGAATTGAAACACATTGCAATGCAGTGGAATACAAAAAGACAGTTGGAATGACGGTATTATCGCTATTGGTTCGGCACCAAGCTGGAGAGGGACAACGCAGAAACGACAACGCAGCCTTCAGATTTCCACAGTCAGTACTCCTCACATTCTTGAGAACTGTGCAAGCGCAAATAAACAAATTAATTGGTAAAATTACCTTGCAGTAGTACTTGCTGTAGGGCCAGTTGGTTCATGTTATAGTTGCATGTTTCGTGTTCACGTTCTTGTTGATGTTTCTCTCCACCCTGTATTTCCATGTGTCCGCCTCCTTTGCGCCGTTCAGATTTATAAAGTTACCTTGCATTGTCCTTATTTTGACCTGGCATGAAATTCCCTGAAGTAACTGTTAATATTGTTTTACTCGAAAATTTTTTCCCTCGCTTTTACAATCCGCTTGGTCTGCTTGATAAGAATGCTGAAGAAGAAAAAAAATGGTCTAACTTTTTAATACTTCCAAAGGCGAACTTATTACCCCCCTTATGACTGTAGATTAAAACCAGAAGCTGCTTTTTGCTGATAAACATCTTCAAGTTGTATTTAGTGCTCGCAGGCACTTAAGCAAAAAAAATATGCCTGAAAATGTTATCTTATACAATTCATTACACTAAAACAATGTCACCACGGTAATGCTAATACTACTTTGACTGTTGGTGCGTATGCTCACTGTTGCGTCCCTATGCGTCGTAAACACAGGGGCTGAACATATGTCAGTGACTCATGAGCAAAGGCAAGAAATTAATAAGCGCCTGCATTTCGTGCGCCCTGTGTTTCTCGTAAATATCCGCTCATTATTTCATTTCTCCGAAACTCCGCGACAACTAAAAGGAAACGACCACGAACAGCGATACCCGCACTGGAAGGCGCTCAGTTCCGTTCCAACGGGGGCATCGCTTTCTGCAGTGGACGGGGTCACTGTCACATGCTCTGGAACGGGTGCAATGGGGTGGAAAGGAGGAGAGGGCCAACATTTGGAGTCCACTAGCATAGCCGATGGGAGTGGTTTTTTTTATCTCCAGAAACATCGCGTAGCTTTCCTTTCATCACGTGATGTGTCAGTTCAGACCCATTTAAAGGAACACTGCCTTATATTCCTCACGTAGAACTGGCACTTTGACATACTCCAGGGTAAGCTGGCGCTCTAAAATCGACTAAAGGAACACCATCATTGGGACAATATAAGCAGAAACTACTTTTTAGCTCAATTATTTTTTTATAAAATGTGTCTGGTGGCGACATGTGAAGCCAATTCTTCCTGGTGGTTGTGATATCGCATGTATACGTACAGTACAGACATAGCGTGCAGCGGGCGCATTCGCTAACGAATCGCGGCGGTCACATCGTATCTTGATATTTTTGTTCGTGCCCCGAACTTAACGCTTTCGATCCCTGTGCGCTCAGCTAGCTAGAGCACCTCTCCGGCCAGCGAAGGAATTCAATAGCAATTGAGAGCGCGATATGCCCCACCCACCTTCCCTTTTTTCCTTCCCAGCCCGGCCTGATTGGCACAGAGAGCTTAAATATGAACGCAGTAAAGGTTCCAATCGATCGATCGATCAATCAATCAATCAATATCGATCAATCAATATCGATCAATCAATCAATCAATAATCGATCGATCGATCGATCAATTTCAGGCACTACACCGATCAAATCGTAATATAAAAATAAAGTGAGAATACAACTTTTAACCCACGACCCAGATGGGCAGGCAGCAGCAGCGATGGAGTGCTTACGTAACGGCGTTTGTTTTTTCCAAGCGAGCCCATGTCTGGAAATTCGTGCGCCGCAAGCCATTTAAGTAGACTACACCACTACAGGTATAAATAGTGTAAGTCAGGCAACGTGATAACAAGGCTCCAGCTCAGCAAAAAAGAGCAGTGAATTTCAAGCTACGATTATATTAGTACTTGCGTTGGCTGATTTGAGGTAGTCATCACTGAATGCGTCGTTGGAAGTGTATGCGCGCTATGCGTACAAGAGGACGCCCCATGTCTAGTTGTGTAGTGTTTATGCGCCCGCTGGTGAAACACGGTGCCGTGGCTGATACCTGCGGGGTTGCAACGATGAGCGGTAATGCCTGTGCAGAACAGCAGTGTTTTTTTTTTCATATTTCACTTTCACAAAGAATGTGTCTAACATTATTGTCATCTAAACCGTTATCCATATTACCCATGTTCACATGAAATAACAACCCCGCGAACTCAAACCCTCGAACTCATGATCTTAAAAGCTGAAATCAATAAAATATTACTAATATAGCTAAAAGGCCAACAAGCAACACCGCAAAAAGCTAAAAACATAAAAGGGACAATGAATTAAAAACGAAGTGAACACTGACTGAAGGGCACAAAATAGAAGAAAATAGCGCAAAAACTATAAAACACATGACAAAACAAGGTTGCATGACTAAAATATAGAATCGCGTGACAGATATAGGCAAGTCCTTTTCCTGATAGTGAAACTGAAGGTTTAACTTGTGCACTGTTTTTTCGACGCTAGTATCTTGGCTGCTTCGATAATCGCATGAGGCCGCGTGTTTCTGTCCTTTGCAGCGATTTCTCGCCTGAATCTGAAAAGAAAAACCGCAATCACTGCAAGGAACAGAAACACGCGGCCTCATGCGATCTTTGAAGCAGCGAAGATACTAGTGTCGAAAAAACAGTGCAAAGTTAAACCTTCAGTTTCACTATCAGGAAAAGGACTTGCATATATCTGTCACGCGATTTCAGATTTTAGTCATGCAACCTTGTCTTGTCATGTGTCTTATAGCTTTTGCGCTGTTTTCTTCATATTTTGTGCCCTTCAGTCAGTGTTCACTTCGTTTTTAATTCATTGTCCCTTTTATGTTTTTAGCTCTTTGCGGTGTTGTTTGTTGGCCTTTTAGCTATTTTAGTTTTATCTTGTCAACTTTAGCATTATGATCATGACTTTCAGTGTTATAACCGTAGGTTTCTTTTGCCGTGTTTTTTGTTGGCCGTTTTTCTTAGCATCGTTTGGTGTGCGGGCCTTATTGTGTCATAAAAAAAGAGCAAATTTGCAGAATTTACTGGATAGTGCCTTCTCCTTTTTTTGCCACGAAATAAAGAAAAAATTCTTGTCGCGCCATTTTTCCGGTTTACTCGTATCTGACACGTTTTCAAGCTCAAAAATGGTTCTTATACCTAGCTTTTTACGTCACGGGTCTGGACACGAAATTGTATAAATATGTTGTCCCCGTTTCTCCTAAAATAAAAGTTGTTAGCTGAGCGTTTCCGCCCACTTCGTCCTTCTTCTGCTTGTCTGCTGTCCTTCTGCGCTGCCTCATCAAATATCATGGAAGACTAGCGAGCCCAACAGCGAGTGTTAGTCCTAACCAGCGTCCTTGATTTATTATGAAACTTGGTGCCACGCGGCGGTAACGCGAGTCGCAGCTTCAGGATGTTACATAGTTTTCTTCTTCTTTTCGCCAAATACGTGGTGACACAAAAAAAGGAAAAAAAGCAGGAGCTCGCCTAGAGTCGCGTGGTCGTTAAGTTCGCGTGCATACGAATATACGACGCTCGAACAGAGCGAATGAAACGGGCTGCCGTCTTGCAAAGTGGCGCTGTCCGCATTTAAGCCCTGTCCTATCTCTTGAGAGACAGCCTGATATCTCTTAACCGCAATATCATGGACACGACATCAATTTTTGGGAGCAGAGGAGTTAATTAAATGAGTAGAATGCCTTGGGAACCCTGGCTCTAGGTAAACGTCCTCAACAATAATGAGATAATAGCCCATAGCTGCCATTCTATTTCTCGTGCCGGACCACCGCCGCGATGTTGAAATGGCTATAAAGTCACCACTTTATAGCTAGCCGTAAAGTGTTCCTCATGGCCATAAAGCAGCAGCGGAATTACCGGCCTACCATGTCACGTGGCTTCCCCCCCCCCCCCCCCCCCCAAGGGTATATTCGTCTGGTATAGCTATAGAGCCGTCAGCAGTGCCAGAATAAGAGAGTACGCGAACGAGCGAGCTTCCGCTGTAATGCTGTACACCGCAGCACAATCAACAAAGCGCAACTGACACGCGCAGTCTTTCATGATGACCCACCCTAAAGGGACTGTGTATACGGCCTGTAAGAAGAACTAAAGCTGGCCTGTGCCGGTAGATCACTTCGTCCCAATGGGAGAGATGCTGCTATCGCTTAAAACGTAGCATTCACAGCTCAAGAAAGGCCAGAATTGAGATACATATATTGATACCACAGGAGGATTTCAACAGCAAACTGCGGTGCGCCCAGACAGTTTTATAAGACGATGATCACTGAGGCTATAAGCTTCACCCCCCCCCCCCCCCCCACTCCCTCCAAATCGGGGATCCCGGATTCCCTTTCGTTCTTGATGTCACGAATTTGAATAAAGTAGAGAAAAAACTTTTAAATCCATTTGTTTTTAGCGAGAAATGCGTCTTTTGCTGCCTGAAGAACATCAACACAGCCACAAAGCTAAAAAAAAGATTTTTTTTTTACTTAAGACATAAATTAGACGTAGTGGTCTTCCGTGGCAGCTTAAAATATAAAAAAAACTTCTTAAAATTCTAGACTGAAGAAGCGGGGATCGACACTTTCTTCATAACGATGCGAGAAATGTCATACAACTTGTCCGTCTGGCGTCACACACACTATCACTCACTCGCCAAAGAGCGCTCGTAGTTCGAAGACCTCCGGTGAGCATCGGCGGCTGGCGTGGGAGGAATAAAGGGGACAAGGAAAACAACTCCCCTTCAAACTTTAAAGCGGGACAAGCGGAAAGCTGTTTTTAATAACTGACAGAAATTAATTAACAATAACGGATAGATTAGGACTCTCGAGGCAGTAGGAGAATCTAGGTTAGTAGGTTACCGCTAGTTGTCAGGCGAAATAACGCAGTTAGGCCTCCAGTTTGTGCATGCCTTATTTGAACTTCCTGCCGCGATATTTCGACATTTATTTACATGAAAAGAAGTAAACTATTGGTGTTTTTTTTTTTTCGCTTTCATCAGTGCTGTTCATTGGCATTTTCATCGGTTTTAAACTGTTTCTCTTGCAACGGTCACGCGTTACGTCGCTTGCCTGGTTGCTTGAGGCAGTGGTTCAGTACCAATCAATCGGGAGGTCCACGTGAGCATGTTTCTTGAAAGGGAACAGAAGCTGCCAGTGAAAGACAACTCATTAGAAATATGCATGATCATAAAAGTTGCCAAAGTAAATGGGAAAAGAAGTAGGCGTGCTTGATCACACATCGCTTACGTTGACATCATCTCGGCTACTTGCTTAGCCAGGTATGACTGCTCAGCAAATGTCCTCGTTACCAGCTAACGCCCTAGCGTTGAATAAATGTGAAATTTGTGAAGCCACGCTCAACGATTAAAGCCTAGAAAGAAAGGTATTCTTTTAAGCGCAAGAACAACAGAGTTCGTAGAAGAGTACTTTGTTACTGCTGCTGTTTGCTGCCCAGGTGCAGCACTAGCTTTAGCCCCGTACCGAGACGCCCGAACAAATGCTCGCACGCACTGATACGCCCCGGTGCCCGCTGGTCGCCGGAGTAACCGGCCGCGACCGGATCGAAGCGGAGTGAACCGGCTTTCACCCGTGACCGCTGCCGCGCACGGGAGTCGTCCTGCAAGTGACCCTGACCTTTAACCCTTGAGTTGCCGGCGGCACTGACCCGCACCGGGTTTCTTCCGCCGAGCTTCGCGGGGTGGCTTTGTGTAGGTAACCCCGCACTCGCGAGACCTGAGATACGCTCTGAAGGAAGCGTTCTGCTCTGCAGCCGTTTATCGAAGTGCCTGTCTCCACGATTCGTATACTGCTGATCGGAAACACTCAGGTTTGCCCCCATCAGTTCAAGGCGCTGATTTTGACTTCATTCATCGCCAGGAAAGTTTCCGTGTCGGGTGAGATGCCCCCCCCCCCCCCCCCCCCTCCTATTAATGCACACGCACATAAAAGCCGGCAGAGGTAGGCCTAGACGAGGAGCGCTTGTTGAGACGTCGAGTTTCTTTGCCACGTGCTAGCGCTGGCTTCTGCTTCACAAACGGCGCACTCTTGTAGCGGTCACATCTTTGTATACAACGACGCAAGAGCTACGAGTCATGCCATTGAAGCCATATGTCTCGCACAACTACATTAAAACTCATTCTGATAAAATTTAAAGCGCTACAAGCACGTCTTTTCGAGTAACGACTGGGTAAGAACTTTTAGGGTCCAATGACATGTCGTTGTGTGTGTGTGTGGTAGTTTATACAGTCGAATCCGGATATATCGAACTGGAAGGGAATCGCGACGAAATTCGATATATCCATAATTTCATTTATAGAAGATGGCAATAGAGAACATTATCTGTAGTCTGAAAGCAGCATGAATTACACCCATGCACTCCAGTGAAGCCGTTCTTACAGCGACGTGCCACCGCACGTGCTGGCAGCAGACCACTCGCTAGAAGTTGCTATAGCTAACCTGCTTTGCATCGAAGCTGCAGCGGACGGTTTGGAACCAGCCACTGCCAATCGTAAGATGTCTATTCCTGTTATTAGCACACTATAAATGGAATAATCGCTAATTGTAAAATTCAAGCACAGTTGATTTCTTCAACGCTTTAAGCAGCAAAGCGAGCGAAGCATCCCAGGTGAGGGCCGCCGCTAGGGTTTAGCTAGGTTGACTTCACCGCAAGACAGCAATGTGCCATGAAAAGAGACCGAAGGCCACCCTCAAGCACTACCCACGTTAACCTCGTCAAATGGTTTCACAGCCCTAGCGCAGGTGCCCAAGACAGCGCAGCCGACCATTCCCTGTCAGTGAAAAATGATCGAAGAGCGCTATTAGGAGAAGCGCCACTTGAAGGAGAGCGGCGTGCAGTTGAATATATCGAACGATCGGCGAAATTGAAGCTCGATGTAGTGCGCGACTTTACTATACTTTTGCATAGGATTTCCAAGTGGATAATCAGTGTGTTCGATATAGCCAATAATTAGAAATATCTGACTTCGATATATACATGTTCAACTGTACTTAACGCTGCTTTAGCCACGGTCGCCCAATGACTTAAATTACGGTTTCCCTCTCGTTCGTGACACAAAGTTGGAAAGCCTATGTCTTTAAAGGGATTGAGAACAAATGCCAAAGCCAAAAAATAGATCACACACGCACACACGCAAAAAATGTGCTTTTATAAGTATTCATTTTAATTTCTTGGCATAATCAACAACAATGCCAATGCATTTCTTTAAACCAATTACCTTCCCCTCGCAGCTGTTTGGCACTCGTCTCTACAAATTTTACCCGGATCTTCATGAAGGGTTGTGAAGATTTCGGCTCTATTTCCACAAGCTTTTGACCTCTTCTTGGTGCCTTAATTTCTGAAGATCGTCTGAAGAAAAGGAACTCCATCAGCGATCGCAAAATGTTTTGGTTTCAAGGCCCACGTTAAAAAGCAACGCTTGAAGAGCTGTACGAAAAACTTTTAGTCAACGCAGGAGTCATATTCTTTATGTATCAGTGTTGGTCGTGTGCCGTAAACATGAAGCTTTTTTTTTTTCGTGGGTGTGTATGGTGAGCAACTGAGTTCCATTAGTGGTTAACTCATTCTGAAAGATTCGACCCAAACAAAAGATGCATACTGGCGTCACAAGCACAGAATTAAGTTAACTCATTCTGAAAGATTCGACCCAAACAAAAGATGCATACTGGCGTCACAAGCACAGAATTAAGTTAACTCATTCTGAAAGATTCGACCCAAACAAAAGATGCATACTGGCGTCACAAGCACAGAATTAAGTTAACTCATTCTGAAAGATTCGACCCAAACAAAAGATGCATACTGGCGTCACAAGCACAGAATTAAGTTAACTCATTCTGAAAGATTCGACCCAAACAAAAGATGCATACTGGCGTCACAAGCACAGAATTAAGTTAACTCATTCTGAAAGATTCGACCCAAACAAAAGATGCATACTGGCGTCACAAGCACAGAATTAAGTTAACTCATTCTGAAAGATTCGACCCAAACAAAAGATGCATACTGGCGTCACAAGCACAGAATTAAGTTAACTCATTCTGAAAGATTCGACCCAAACAAAAGATGCATACTGGCATCACAAGCACAGAATTAAGTTAACTCATTCTGAAAGATTCGACCCAAACAAAAGATGCATACTGGCATCACAAGCACATAATTAAACTAATCATTGGACCACCCCTCCTGCGGAGAATATCCCTCACAAAATTGCGCTCACAGAATTGCGCTCACAAAAGCTAGGCCGTGGGCTTGTTTCTTCTGCGTGCTTGCCCCTGGCAACGCACCGCTCGCCATAGGGCAAAGACTTGCCGCCCTTTGTGATCCCGTATCACTTCTTCCGATACGAACAAAAGCGTTTGCTCTTCTCACGCAGACGTCACGGCGACTTCCTGACTGCACTGACATCTCGTCGCGGGGACCTTTGGCTTGTGCTCCGAAAGCACGGGATAGGAAATCTGGTCGCTGCCGACTGCTCAGGGGCCTGAGCAAGAAAACCAGCTTGCAAAAGGTGGCGAGCTTGTTAGGTGCAAAAAAAAAAAATAGTAGTGGCACTCGTACCCTTCCTGCTCTTTTTCTTAAGCCTTTGTGAAGCATAATATTATTAATAATATTAATAATAATAATAATAATATGTTTTTGGGGAAAGGAAATGGCGCAGTATCTGTCTCGTATATCGTTGGACACCTGAACCGCGCCGTAAGGTAAGGGATAAAGTAGAGAGTGAAAGAGGAAAGGAAGAAAGAGGTGACGTAGTGGAGGGCTCTGGAATAATTTCGACCACTTGGGGATCTGCAACGTGCACTGACATCGCACAGCACACGGGCGCCTTAGCATTTTTCCTCCATAAAAACGCAGCCGCCGCAGTCGGGTTCGAACCCGGGAACTCCGGTTCAGCAGCCGAGCGCCCTAACCACTGAGCCACCGCGGCGGGTCGTGAAACGCCGTTCACGTAAGAAATCACAGCAGCTTGCGCGATCGCTTAATGTCGGAGCGTGTTTTGCTGCGGTCTCTGTAAGTGTCCTTTAGCAGTTTTCTGAGTAGACTACGCAGAAGTCTCCCGGAAAGGCTGCAGATATACCAGCCGGCTTACTTGTGGATGGAAGCGTGAAGGTATCTAATGTGGGCACGACCTACCGAGCGCATTCTTAATGTCAGTGATGGCTATATGTCGCTTCGCAAGCTTGGACTGCGCTAAAGAGAATGAAAGCGGAATCTTACGTGAGCTAGGCGCGTAACACCAGCAGACAATGGTTCTGTGCCAAATAAGCTGCAAACCCAGGATCCGAACCTGGCTGTACACAGAGAGTTCCTTAGTGAATGTAACGCCTTTAAGGCATGAAGGAAGGGAGTCAAGAACGTTCTGTATTTCTTTCGTGGGGTTGCATGGTGTGTTTCAGAAGATAACGAGTAGACACTGACATATCTGAAAGTTTTTTCACATTGCTGCAGTCACCAAAACTGGCTTCCGGATTCCGGTCATGCCCTGCTAAGAGCAAGTCGCTCAGCGCAGGTGCCGAACAGGGTTCGATGCGTCAGCCTTGTTCTAGTATACATTCCTTGCCCTCGAAGTTAACCATACAACTGTAGAGATGGAAGGGCAGTAACTATAGGAACCTGCTTTCCTGGGGGTCGCCTTACTGCTCGCTGGACCGTATATAGTGTCCGTCTGGCATAAGCACAGTGGAAGCATTAACACCTTTTTTTGGGCAAGTTGGTGCACACTTGAATTAGAGAAAAACTAGCGCCAAACCATGCAAGACCACAAGAGAAACCCTTGTGTCTCGTCTTCGTTGTTCTATTGAGGTTTGCATGGTTTGGCGCTAGCATTTTCTCTAATTCACAGTGGAAGAGGCAGCGCAAACGGCTTCAAACAGTCAATTGGGGAGACATTTCAACGTCTCTCTCGTCCAAGTGAAATGACCCCCCTCCCCCCTCTCTCTCTCTCTTTCTTTCAGTGCAGGGAAGAAAACCAGTACCTCCTTCTGGCTGACCTCCTAGCATTTTCTTCTGCATTCTCTTCCTCTTAACTCGTCTGGGTGGACTTCTGTCAAGCTTTAAGTAATACAGTTGTCAGTATTTATTTGAATTTCGGCAACAGTGAAGAGTATAATGATTGTTGTGGAGCTGTCCCGCACCGTCAGAGCCGAAAAGACAACCGTACAATTGCCGCAACTTGCTCGCACAGCTGGTAGCACGAAGTCATCTCTGGCGAACTTTGTTAAGTTCCGATTAGTTACAACACTTCTGTAAAATACTAGCGGACTTAGGTTATTCACAGATGTGGAAATAATAAATGGAGGAGATGTCAGAAATATGGAGAACTGGTAGAATGCGACGATCATGAAGAATCACAGAGGCATCACTTCAGTTATAAACTGAAGGTTACAATAGATTAGCTTGATTTCGTATAGGCTGCTTTGATAGCTGCTTGTATTAGGTACATTGTATTATTTACAGCAATTTTTGGACTGTGAATGAGTGCGTAACAAAGTGAAATTAGTTTCGATTGTGATAAACGAGTCCTAAATCAAAGGAGCGCTATCATTCCGTAAGAGCATTTGTTTATGAAAAATACTTTAGCAATCTTTAAATCCGGGTAAAGACTGACATCAACAAATATGTAATTGCTAGTTGCAGGAAAGCTATCCTGTCCTCAAGTACGCATAGTTACTAGATAATATGAAAGAATCGTCTATCCCTGTCATTTACTTGGTGCACTGGTATTTGCTGAATGGCTCTTTAAAGTTTGATGAGTAATAGTCGCGAGTGTAGCAACGCAGCAAGTGAATACTTTGTTAAAAATCAAACGTCGCCTTTATAAAGGAGCCTCAGGCAGCCTCTGCCTCTGCCCGCATTTAACCTCCTACCACCTCTGTCCATGCACGGCTTCAGTGAGGCTTCATACATGTATGTAATGCCGGAAAATTACTGTCTTGTTAGAAATTCGTCACACGAGAGAATCAGTTTTAGAAACGATGTCCTTATATAGTGCCACACTGCTCGCATTCTGCGAGCGCCGCCATGCGGCCGAACGGCATGGCTGGGCTCGTGTGGAAGCGAAGGAGACGACGTTCCCGCTCGGACGCGCGCTGCTGGTCTTCTTGGCCATCGGATTAAAAGACCCCTTTCGTGTCGCCCTAAGTTTGTCGGCGACATTTTGGTGGAGGTGCGGGGTACCGTCCCATGAACGCTGACCCCGAGGACAATTCAGACGATCATCAGCGCCGCTTGGACACAACACCCGTCCACAAAGCGAGCCGCCGCCTGCGAGGCCTGCAACCTGAGTGTCAGCCACTGACGAGGTCGGTGCGTACATGACGTCTACTACTGGCAGGCAGACAGGTCAGCCTTCAGGCACTGTCCCACCGGTTGTAGTCCTCACAGCTCGCTCGCCGCCAACCTTTCACGGCGATCGGTGCGAGGATGTCGAGGACGGGTTGTCCGGCTTTGACCGTGTGGCCACTTTTAACCAGTGGGACGACGACCGAAAACTACGAAATGTGTATTTCGCATTCCAAGACTCGGCGAAGACATGGTTCGAGAACCATGAGGCATCCTTTATCAGCTGGGAAGCGTTCCGTCGTGAGTTGCTCGCTACCTTCAGCACCAACGCACGCAAGGAACACGCCGAAATCGCCCTTCGCTCCAGGTCACAGCAGTCGAACGAAAGCGTGACCATGTTTATCCAAGATGTGGCGCGTCTCTTCAGTCGGGCTGACCCTGCCATGCCCGAGGCTACGAAGTGCGCCACCTCATGCCTGGTGTGAAGGAGCAGCTCTTCGCTGGCCTCATACGCGACCCTCCAAGAACCGTCGCTGACTTCGCCAAAGAAGCCACGGCCATGGAACGTTCCTTGCAGGAACGCAGTGCGCAGTACGGTCGTCTGGGCAGTGTTGCGGCCACCAACTATTGTGCGTCACTGCCAGTCGCCGGAGACGAGGCGCTTCGAGAGCTTGTGCGGAGTGTGGTTCGGAAGAACTGCGCAACCTCCGCTTAGATGCTCCACCTGCCAGTGTTGCAGCTGTAGCCGATGCCGTCCGTGACGGAATTCGGCGAGCGGTCCAGCCACCACCGGCACCCCAGCCGGAGCCGTACACCATGAGCTACAGTGAAGCCCTGCGGAGACCTGCGCCAGTGCCACAGGCATTCCGCCCTGCTGCCGAACCAACGCAGGGATACCTTCCCCCCGTCGAGCTGCGTGACCCGCGCCCTGTTAGAAAAGCGGACGTGTGGCGCACACCCAACAACCGGCCACTATGCTACCACTGCGGGGAGCCTGGTCATGTCATCCGCAACTGCCCATACCGGCGGATGGGATTAAGATGATTTCCACCGAGCGCACCTCGACCACGCTATCGTGAGAGACCGCGAGACATTGAGCAGTACCTGGCCGATCATGTGCTGCCCTCACCGCTTCCACGACGTCAGTCTAGGTCGCCGTCTCCAAGACGGGTTCCCAGTCACGCATCATCCGCTGGCCAATTCAGACGCACGTCTCCCCGCCGGGAAAACTGAAGACGGCGGCCTCCGGGGGTAGGACCGCCGCTGCCGCAGAGAGTGAACAGCCTCCATCCGACGGTTGTATGCGACGACCCGAACGCCGACGACCCCACCCGCCGACCTCAAAGACGATCTCACCGCCGACCGCAACGACGATGCCACTCGACGACCCCACCGATCGACCTCACCGACGATCCCATCGACGATGGCACCAAACACCTCACCGACGAGTTGTCAAAGAATTGTTTCCGCCGCCGAAATTCTTGTTGCCGCCGATGGCTATGACGTGTCAGCACTCGTGGATACCGGAGCCGACTTTTCGGTCATGAGCATCCACCTAGCCACGACCCTCAGAAGGTTCTAACACCTTGGCATGGGCCGCAGATACGCACAGCTGGTTGCCATGTGGTGACGCCGGTTGGCGTCTGCACCTGCCGTATAAAGATCCGAGGTGCAACTTTCATTGGCTCCTTCGCCGTGCTACGAGAGTGTTCCAAAGAACTGATTCTCGGCATGGACTTCCTTAAAGAGTATGGCGCGGTCGTCAACCTGCATGAGCAATTGGTATCGTTTTCGACACAGCGAGCCGTTGCTACAGACCTCGAGCCGCACAGAGCAGCACTACGCATCTCTGACGACCACACAACGATACCGCCGAGAGCAAGCAAGTTTGTCACAGTCAAGTGTGATGCCAGCTGCGGTACTCGGGACATTGCCGAAGCGAACATGTCGCTGCTACTGTCTCGGCAAGTTTGCGTTGCTCGCGCCCTTGTCGACCTTGTTCACGCGCGTACCGAGCTCTTAGTGACCAACTTTAGTACCGAACCCCAACATTTGACGAAAAACACAGTGATTGCCCATTTGAAGAACTTGGCGAGCGTGCCGTCCAATGTGCCTTATCCACAACGGACCACGGAAAAGCGGAACAGGACACGGCACCAGCCATTACGATCGACGTGAACTCTGACCTTCTGCCCAATCAGAAACGCCGAGTGGAAAGCCTTATTGACTCTTTCCGCGACTGTTTTGCGTCAACCTCTAAGGTTCTTCAGACGCCAATAACTAAGCACCGCATTATCGTCGATAGTGACCAGAGACGACTATGTCAGCGTCCTTATCGTGTTTCTTCGAAGGAACGTGATGCCATCCGCCCCCAAGTTGCCGAAATGCTCCGCGACGACGTCATACGACGATCGACGAGTCCCTGGGCATCACCTGTTGTTCTCGTCGCAAAGAAAGATGGCACCCTACGGTTCTGCGTGGATTACCGACGTCTCAACAACGTTACCAAAAAGGATGTATATCCACTGCCGCCCATTGATGATTCATTTGATCGCCTCCGCCATGCTACCTACTTTTCGTCACTCGACCTGCGTAGCGGTTATTGGCAAATCGAGGTCGATGACCGTGACCGAGAAAAGACCGCCTTCGTTACTCCTGACGGATTGTACGAATTTAAGGTGCTTCCTTTCGGCTTGTGTTCAGCCCCTGCAACGTTCCAACGTATGATGGCGCTGTCACCACATCCGACCTTGCCCACCACCAGAGGGCCGACTGCGAACTGCTGCCTCTAATCGAGTACCTCGAAGGAACCGCTCCGTCTCCGCCCAGACTCTTCTCGCGCGGACTTTCGTCGTTTTGCTTAATAGATGGAGTCCTCTACAAGAAAAACTACGGCCCGACCGAAACTGCGTATCTCCTCGTTGTCCCAACCGCGCTTCGTCAGGAAGTTCTCGCTGCATGCCACGACGCCTTTCTTCTGGCCACCTTGGTTTTTCCAGAACATTGGGACGCCTCCGCCACAGGTACTACTGGCCTCGGCTTGCTGCGGTCGTCCAACGCTACGTTAGAACCTGTCGTGAGTGTCAACGACGGAAGATACCACCGACAAAACCGGCCGGCCTTCTGAAGCCAATTGATCCACCGCAAATCCCATTTCAGTAAGTCGGCATGGACTTACTGGGCCCATTCCCAGTGTCCTCCATGGGTAACCGGTATACTGTTGTTGCCACGGACTGCCTCAGCCGCTACTGTGAAACCAAGGCTCTTCCCCGTGGCACCGCGGCTGAAATTGCTCAGTTCTTTGTTCGCCACATCGTGCTTCGCCACGGCGCCCCCGCGGTTGTATTAACTGACCGGGGAACCGCGTTTACCCCGGCTCTTACACACGAGGTCCTGCGTCTCAGTGGCACCAGTCATAGAAAAACGACTGCTTACCATCCTCAAACGAATGGTCTGACTGAGAGGCTGAACAAGACCATTGCAGATATGATGTCTATGTATGTCGACGCTGACCATCGCAACTGGGACGAAATACTCCCTTACGTCACGTTTGCGTACAACACCGCCCTCCAAGAAACGACGCGCTTCACTCCCTTCCGTTTGGTGTATGGCCGGGACGCCCTGACCATGCTGGACGCCATGCTGCTCCCAGATTGTGGCACTTCGTCTGTCACCGGCGCTGACCAATTCATTCGTGATGCAGAAGCCGCTCGCCACTTTGCTAGACAATGGATTCGACACCAGCAGAAAACTGACGCCCGGCGTTACAACCTCCGCCACAGGGAGGCGATTTACCAACCCGGCGAGCACGTCCGGGTATGGAGCCCTATACGTTTGCGCGGGCGCTCTGAAAAGCTTCTGCGCCGTTAATTCGGCCCCTACGAAGTGCTACGTCAACTCAGCGAGGTCAACTATGAAGTGTTCCCTCAAGGAGTCGTCTTCTCGACCGCCCAAGTCTGAAGTCGTCCACGTGGCTCGCATGAAACCGTATTACGCCCGTTAGCCATTGTCGGAGTTCACATTCAGTGCCGCCGCCACACGCACCTTCGCACTTTCGGTGCCTCAATTCTGTTTTTCCCCCTTGCCGGAGCCATCGAGGCGATGCCTCTTGAAAGGGGGGGGGGGGGGGGGGCAATGCCACCCTGCTCACATTCTGCGAGCGCCGCCATGCGGCCGAACGGCATGGCTGGGCTCGTCTGGAGGCGAAGAACACGACGGTCCCGCTCGGACGCGCGCTGCTGGTCTTCTTGGCCTTCGGATTAAAAGCCCCCTTTCGTGTCGCCCTACGTTTGTGGGCGACAATAGGAAGAAATAATTTCAAATGAGCTCGCTTTACCACCCCGTTTCTACACCCAGCAATTCTGGACAAAAGCATTTTTGAGCGGGAACCTATCAACGCAGTTTTTCCATATAATGTAAGATTTCAATATAACAATCTGTAGCATCGACAGGTCTCCCGACGGCAGGCTTACTTGTTTTGTTTTTCTATTATCGTTTTTGCTGTCGTCAAAAGCGTTCCCATTGGCTTTCTATGGCAGTTTTAACTGCTCGATGGGACCGGTGGAAACACCTTAAAAGAATGATTTTGCTACATATGAGAACAATAGACAATTACCCTCAATATTTTCATAATAGTATCATACAATTTTCCAATTTTCGAAATTTTTGTCCTAGAACGTTGGACGTGGTTGCCAGCCTCCAGCGCGAACAAGCACCCATGCAAGTGACGACGTGTGCCCAGTCCCCCCCAGCTGGAGCTTCCACTATATTTACTCTGATCAGCAGATTGTGCTGGAGTGTCCCTGCATGGCGTGTTTATTTGCGCAGCGCTCGTGCGTCCTATCTTCGCTACGCGCACGTCGTAAACATGAGGCTTTCGGTTCGCACTTTGTCTCCACGGCAGGTCACGGTACAAACCGGAGCTCGTGGTCGGAAAAGTTGAACTCGCGTGGCGTGTACCACTCAAATGAGGCGTGCCGGTCATTAGTCCCAGACTCTGGTGCTTGCAATCTGATGCTTTATGCTGTTAACAATTCGCGGGCTCTGTGTTCAAAAGAATGTTGCTCTTACGCGGATTATCCTCCTCACGTCAGCATGCTGTGCTAAGTTTAGAGAAATCATTACTCATTCTCAAAGCCACGTGTCAATCACAGCCGCGTACAATACGGGCCTTTATGATGTTTGTGAAGTAAAAGATATGGAGGGGCGTCTTCGCTGTAAGATCTTTGATGGACGCATTGCTACAACAACATTATCGTGCTATATTATGCATGCGAGAAAACAGGAACTTCATCAATGATGTTTATTGTTGCCTCAATTTAATTCTTTCCATTTCATAACTCACCTATGTAATTCTGATTCGCTCGTTTCCCGCAGTATCATGAAAAAAAAATAGGGGGGGGGGGCACTTTGTTGAACTAAAGTTAGGCGAGGCGAAAACCTTTAGCGCGGTACGTGTTGCTGCTTGTGTCACTGATGTGTGGGTAAGATGTTAATTAAGTACACAATTGTTTGTGAATATTAAATGCTGGAGACACTGGAGGGAATTTGGGAGGAATCCGCCTGATTCGACGTCTTTCCGCAAGCAGTCTCCAGCGTCCTAGACAAGGACTATATATGCGTTGGCAGGAAGTAGCGTAGTCGTTAGCACGCTGCGTTGCGGATCGGACGGATGGTGGTTCGAATCCAAGTATGCACAAAATTCTTTCTTATCGATTTGCTGCAGAGCATGACGGACGGATGGTACGACGTCAGTTCCGTTGTCGAGACTTCCGGTTGTCGATGTTACGGACGGACAGAATCTCGGCCGGGAGTATGAGCCATTAAAGGCTTTCGCCTTAAATTGCCTGTGTGTTAGTGCAGAAGCTTCTAAAGTTCGCTCAGTCGGCTTCTTTTGTACTATGCGTATAAAAAGAGTCCCACTTTGTCTCATCGCCGCTGGAAGCCACGGACCGCTGCGTGATCAGCGTGCAACTTTTCAGCCTCCAGGAACCGTTGTCCCCAAGGATCGCCCTCCTCACCATTTCCTCAGCCAATTTTATCCTTAAAATATATTTTTTTCTCACATGAGCGCCGGCACTTCTGTGCGGCAGGCAACGGTTTCATTACCACGTTGGCGGGTTGGATAACAGGACGGAAAAAAAAATACTTGCTAGTTAGATGAAGGCATGCGTCTTGTCAATGCCGCTTCGAACAGCCGTTGGTACATTAGGGTTTCTTTGTGCGGAGTCTATACCGGGGCAATGAGGCACGCCTTTGCGGAGAACTCTGTATCAGTTTCGACCACTTGGGAGTTCTTTAATATGCGCCGATGTGGTATTCAACAGGGCGTTGCACATTTTGCCCCAATCAAAATTGTGGCAGTCACAAACATGATTTAGCCTCGTGTTCAGCAGTAGCCTTAGGATATGATGGGTCGTACGCCTGAAGAAAGTTACAGTATGCCGCCACCGGAGTGACGCGCCCGAACAAGGCTTGTCACATGCCAATGCGCAACTGTTGTATTTCGTTGGCTTGCGCTTCAGAACACACTGACAAGCTGCGCTTTTTTCTTTGTTTTATAATTTCTATTCGCCGGATCCATGCAGCCCCGGAAGTGCAGAGGCGCACGTTGCTTGCCAAGCTATTGAAATCGCCATTACCCGCTGTCTCCGCTCTGTTCTTTATGTGGTGTGTGTGGGGATATCAAACATTATATTATGTACTGTCCAGAGTACAACGCGCAAAGGTATGTGATGTTCGCTTCCTTCAAGAAGACAGGAACCCTTCACAGTGCAGTTCAGGACATTGCCTACCCGAGTGGAAACCAGACATGCAGAAGGGAGGCTGCACGCCTTCTTTTAGCAGTTCTGCGCCGCCGTGGTGGCTGAGTGGTTATGGCGCTCAGCTGCTGGCCCGAAAGACGCGGGTTCGATCCCGGCCGCGGTGGCCGAATTTCGATGGAGGCGAAATTCTAGAGGCCCGTGTACTGTGCGATGTCAGTGCACGTTAAAGAACCCCAGGTGGTCGAAATTCCCGGAGCCCTTCACTACGGCGTCTCTCATAGCCTTAGTCGCTTTGGGACGTTAAACCCCCATAAACTATTAACAGTTCTGCAGGACACGGATCTTGTTTCTAAATGGTGACAGCAGGAACGGACTATGGCCTACTGTGATTTAATGTGTGCGTAGATGGTGTCTTCCGGAGTGGAATACGTTATACTGTGAGTGAATGTGTGTACGGATTGCGGCACTACAATGACCTATGTTCTACTGTGACTGAATATGTGCATAGATGGTGACTTCTGGAGTGGACTGTGATTTGGACCGTGTGGATTGATTGTGTGCATAGATGCTGACTGCGGGAGAGAATGTGTGCTATTATAAGAGACTGTGCGCATAGCGGGGTAGATGCGACAGGCTTTAGGACATTATTAACATAGAAGGGACGCTACGGTGGAGCAATTGCCGGCAGAATAAGCAAGGCTAACCCCTCCTGTAGCATTCTACTCCCCCCCCCCCCCCTCAACTCGTCGTCATTACGGCCATAAGTGCGTCACAGCGGTCAGTAAGAAGCCCTGGGTAAGTCCTGTGCCAGTGATCTGTCAGTAGGCTGCCGTGCTGCTATAAGTTCCCCTCGCCCATTTTGTCCGTTACTTCCAAATTAAGCCCACAAAAGCAAACCCCAGTTTCGAACTCTTCCTACACAAATCTCAATTTCGCCCGCTAAATGGGCTTCGCCAGTCAAGCCCCAAAAGTTCGTCCTCAGCCGCTCATCAACCGAGGCCGCGGGTCGAGGCCGGGGCGTTCCGGCTACAGGGCACATCTTTGTGTCGAGGGCTGAGAAGTCGGCTCAGAGCTGGGACGCACCCGATGCATGGTGAGCGCGTCTTCTTTGGTCCGCACATGGGAACACAATGACCCGCGGAGACGGCAGGGCACTGGAAGGCGAAAGTAAAAAAAAAAAACGCGTCGTTGCCTGCAAGCGTGGAAGGGCCGTCTCTTGCTGCGGACGACCAGTCTCGCACGAAGAGAGCTAGACGCGTACGCGAACACACGCAAGGACTTGTGTCGACAGCAGCCGACGAAGAGACGCGTCGTCGCCATCGGTGAAAGCGCCTCTGTCCCTCTCCCAGGAACGCTCAAATACCCACGGGCGCGCGCTCGTCTTCAAGAGAGACATGGTGAGCACAGCGCCGTCGCCACCGGAGCAAGGAAATTGACCGGGCGGCGTTTCTCAGACGCTCTGCAACCGGCGTCGGCCGCCGCCGCGGTTTCCATTTAAATGGGGACAAGACGCCGCGCGACAACCACCCGCTCTGTGAGCGTCTATGTGCGCAGGACTCTCGGAGCGCGAAAGTTGACCCCGTTCGGCCTCAATTCCAGAACACACAGAGGACATCCATTCAGGGCGCCAACGGCGCCGGCTTTTCTTGCCCGCCGTGTGTCTGTGTGTGAGTGCGGACGTTCGCAGAGCCCGGTGGCTGCCGAGGCCAGGAGAAGGAACACGTGGCTGGCGGCGGACACGGCGCCGACACCGCCGTGCTTGTATCTCTGACCGATAAGAAGCGTGACCCCGTTTGCTGCACTCTCCACCGCCCCCGAAGACGCCGCTCTGCACCCGTCCTCATCTCCATACTGCTCTCGTTGTTTTAAGCTACACTGGCGGCAGTGCCTGTGCTCCTAATGCGTGCGTTCAGCACTTCCTGATGCTGTTGCACGGTTATATCTCCGATTGTGAGCTGTGCTGGCGGTGCAGGCAAGCGTGCAGAGGAGCGCTGCGCGAATGGTGCACCCATTGTGCCCCGGGACGCCTTTTTCTGTACGCAGCGCACGCGCACGCGTTACTGCTATTCCGGCATATGGAAATCAGACTTGTATGTGAGCTTATAAGTTGAAATTTGCGCGTGTGTATACAGGGGCGCATATATATATACTTCGCGTGAAGATTTTACTTCTGTGCCTCCGCGCGGAATCGACGTTAAAAACCTGGAGCACCGGCTTATCGGCAAGGGTGTGGAACAACTATCACCACATACGCTCTTCGCGGCATTCAGTCTGTATCCAGCCTGTATACAACTAAATTCAGCCACACATACGTTATCCTCGACGTGCTTTTCTTCCTTCGCACGAGCCGCACTGGGTGACGTTCGTGTTCAGCAGCGAAGCGCCTTAGCAGGTTAACAACACGACAATCGGAGGTCTTCACTCAAAATGTGACGCTCAGATGCTATCAGTTGACAAACTGTTGATCGTTTAAAGCGTGCGTAAAAGGCGAGCCTTTGCTTTTCGCGTTGCTGTTTTTGTTTATCCAAATAAGGATTTTTGTCTCACATGGTAGCTTCCTTATGCTGTTCGGGTTGTATGTTGTGCGTCGACGCGGCCGTTCCGAGAACGATATCAGGCGTCCCGTTTACAGCACAAGGAAGCGTCACGGATACGCTCATAGAAAGTTAAGCGAGTCTGCTTTCTCGAACACTTTCCTGCGCAATGCTTTATGCCGGACCACGTTTCTGGGACATCAATGCTGGTGCGAAACAAAGATTCGTACAACAAATTAGCGTGCCTCGGAAAACGCGGTATTTTAGGCGCACGACACATATGTCGTTCTATTAAAAAGTTCGTTTGCGTATATAGGCTACAGCCGCGATCCAGTTCAAGGCAAACATTCTCCGCGAGCGAGAAGGGGCATCGGAGAAAAAGGCGTCGAGTTCTTTCAAAACCCAAACGCAAAGCTCGCGGCGTTTGTCGGAAGCGTAGACATATATATTAAGCAGCAATTATGTCCACCTTTTCGGAAGCAACAGAAAATAGAAAGCGTTCTGGTTTGTTTTAACTGACGACCGACGACGCATGATTGCTGGATGTAGTGGTGTTCATATAGAACCTAAAATATGTATCACAAGCTGCGGCACTGATTGCATCCAGCGTTGAGATTTGCAGGCAGTACGCGCCCTTCTGCTCAGTCAGTGCCTGTGGTGCGGTTTCAACGCTCTACCTGGCTCTGCCTATATTTTGTTACGCTTTAGTTTATAGAAGCACTGAACAGCAGGCGCGTGCAAGTCGTATATAGTAGTAGTAAAATCTTTTATTGGCACAGAGGAGTTTGGGGCAGGCAGGCTCGTGAGCTCCCTCCCGTACGGCCCCACAATACACTCAAACGTTCATGTTCTGTACGGTCGATGACGTCGGCAAGCGAACTTGCAGCTTCCAACGGGCCCAGCTAAGCGGGTGTGGACAAATGCAATGGAAAAGGATACGAAACGCATGGTAACTCTCACTTTTCACTGGACAGCTCAACCGCGCATTGAGGTAACACATGAAGTAGGAAGTGAAAGGAAGAAAAGATATAACCACTGTAGTTTAGAACTCCGGAGTAATTTAGACAACCTGAGGTCTTTACCGGCTTTGACGTCGTACAGCACACGAGCGCCTTTATTGTTACAATACTCTTTATCATATTCGTTGCCATGTTTGAAAGCCGAGCGGCGGCTTCCACGGGAAGTCCGCGCCTTGCAGGAGTTCGCGCTGTGCTTCGCAAAGGAGGCTTTGATACTGCAGAAGCATAGAGTTTTCTGCTCAGTCCTTAAATCACATTTCATATTTTCATCTATGAATATACTTTAGTTATTATATTTACTCCGCTCTATTCTGACGGTTCATTACTTAATAGTTCAAGTTTTTGTGTATTTAAAGTGCCTACTAATTAAACTAATTAATTAGTCGGTTAAACCGAACAAAAATTTTTCAGAGCACAAGTGATTAGTAAGAATAGTGATTTGGAGCTTTATTCATGCAGATTGGGTCTACCTTTTCTAAATCTGATTAAATTTCAATGGCCCACTCATTATGGTTACTTGTTTGTAGCAAATGTTATAAGAAAATTCAAATGAAAACAATCGATTACTTTCGTTGCTGTACATTATTGCTTTTTGAGGCGGCAGTTCGGCAGCGAAACTAATTGTATCTCTGGGGGAAATAACTGCAAGTGATTATCGGAATAACTACGATTCACACCGTGCAGTTTTTGTATAACTTGCCGACAACTGTATGTGTGAGTGGAGGGGTGCACTTCGTCCAAGTTTATCGACCTCCTGCGTGACTCGCAGCACTCACAATCCAGCCACAATGTAAGCTACCCTCCGTTCCGCAAGGCTTCATTCCCCTATGGTTTATGCTCTCATAGAGCAGCCACCCGCATTACGTCAGCGACGCTGGCGCCCCCTCTCACTACAGTAGAGAGAACCTAGCTGTTGGGGCGAGCTATATGACAACAGTGAGGGCATTCAGTCAGCATCATGACCCAACAACGCGCCTTTATCACACGTTGATGTTATTTCTCCTTGAGCGCATTCTGCGGCCGACATTTTTTTTTTAAATGTTATGTCTTGAGTCTGCCACTAAGTTTAGCGAATTTCCTTCATGTGTTAATTATCGCCCTACGGTCATTCCACTCGAAAGGACATGCACACAGAACTCACACGCCTGGGCGGGGTTTATCTAGTTGTTAATTCGTGTTCCAGTCGCTGCATGGCCCCATCGACACTTTTCCGTCGTAGCTCCGCAATGTCAGGTGAGCTTATCCGTGACCGCCCCTTTAATTCACCCCTTCTTGTAACGTGTATGACAAATCTGTCATGATAGCACCACCCGTTAAGCACTCTACCGATTTCTAGCCGGCTCTCTCATTGGAGGAAGCCATGTTTCCGGGCTCCTTGAAGAGGAATTGCGGAGGGCAAGGGAAAAACGCGATGTTTGAGAGGAAGGTATGTCTCGTAGGAGTAACGGGCAGTCCCGGAATGCTGGGTGGGGCGCGGAATAAAGGCTGTCGAGGCAGTGGATGAACAAGGGGCGGTTATTTCAAAAGGCAGGAAAGGAAAAGAAAAGTAAAGCAAGTGCAACGAGCGCAAAGCAAACAGGAATACCACCAAGAAAGCGCTCGTGTTGGAAGGGTGGGAGCTAGGTGCATTCCGCGCTCACTCTTACTCGGCGGAGGCACCTGCGTCCACAAATGCCGCGAAAGCAGGAAATTGTTGTGTGCTACGCCGCTATTTCCTGCGTTTTTCTTCTCGGTGAGGGGGGAAGGGGGTTGTGGGGGGGGGGGGGGGGGGGTTCTTTTCGCGGGACGACGCGCGTCCTTTCGTAGTACGACGGGACGACGGAGACGACGGTCCGAGAGGTCCGTCCGAAGGCTTTCTTTTCGGTCTCGGGCCATGGCGACATCGGCGCCTTCCGAGAGAGGCCGAAAACGAGAGGACGAAGGAAATGGAAGGTGAAGACCATGTGCAGGCATGCGGGGAAGCGCATTACCAGAGGGAGAGAGAGATAAAGAGCGTTTCCAAGAAAAATAGGCAGAAAAAACAACAAAGGATCGCGCAGAAAGAAAATAAGAAGAGAAGAGCAAAAAGCGGCGAAAAGAATAGCGCGGAGAACGGCAAGAGAGAACTGAGGAAAAGCAGAAAAACGAAAACTTAAAAGGAACCAGCGCCCTTCGAAGCAGCTTCGAAGCTGTCCTCTCCCTTCTCGGAACCCGCATAGCGGAGAGCAGTGGAATGGTGAGAAGGGTGAACGGTGTGGCTTGAGCACCGTGGGCTTTAGGCGGGAGGCGGTCACCGCTGAGCACAGAAAAAAAAAAGAAGCACCCTCGTTTCCATCAGGGCACTGGCGGCGTCGCAGAAAGCGATAAGGAAGGGCACGCTGGTTAAAAACGGGAGAGAGAGATCTGGAGAAGGGAAGAGGGCCAGACAAAAGGCCGAAGCCAGTGCGCCAAGGTCACGCACAATTGGGACCCGCGCGCCGAGCGCACAGGATACTTCAATCAGCCGGAGGGGGTGTACTACTACGGTGCGCCGGGCTGCATTGTTGTGGTCCCCTTCGGCGACGCGTACGGCGCGGTTTCAAGAGCTCTCAAAGCCACAGGCGCCGCTCTGCGCACATTGAAGGTTCTCGCTCTTGACCGACTGTCCGGGTACAGTGTTCTGGGTAGCGTAGGGGACGGTGCTGCAGGAACTGCTTTGTTGAGGCGCTCGGAGCGTACCGGGATGCAGCGTGTTCGCTTTTGGGTCCTCACTGCACCATACAGTAGCATGGCTCGCCGATACGGCTCTAAGCAGTTCTTCTGATGAGGAAGCTGTTCTTCTTATGAGGAAGCAACCGCCCTTTCCTTTATCTTTTTATCGCTCGCTGGTACAACGGCGATGGACAGCTTGCCACCGAGGTCTCGTCCTGCATGAGCACCGGCGTAAGAAGAATCAAACTAGTGTTGCTACTATGTTCAACACATTTTTTGTCCTTGCTGTTAAGCGTGCTCAACCCCTTCAGGCACGAATTATTCTGCACTGGTAAATTTTTTTTAAAAAGTTCAGATGTTCGTACGGAGCATACTGGGATTGCCGAGGAAGAATTCCAACATTCCCGAATAAGTAACTGTGCAATTTATCTCGGATGCTCATATATACACATCCTGACTATAGGCTATTTTCAAGGTCTCAGATATACTTGGTTTGACTCATTCCTGTCGCAGTAGGTCGTAATCCAAACAAATCAAAGCAAGCGAACGTATAATTAACACCCACCGAACAAATACCAGGGCACCGTTAAACATGGAGCCAGCCATTTAAGAATACGGAGTTACTGCATTCCGTTCGTACACATCACCCGATATCTTTCACAGTGAGGTTTTTCTCACTTCCGCACATGTTCCTCTTTCACAGTTGGGGAAACTACCCCTGTATATGCGAGGTTTGGTAAGTTTTCCGGTTGCGTCTGCATATGTAGGCACTGCTCCTGAAGGGATGAAGTTCTTTAAAGCGCTCTGACAACGCACGCACAGCGCACGAGCACCATAAAAACGCCGAGCACCATAACCAATGAACCACTACGACGGCCACCAATTAAGTATAGCCTCACAGAGTGGAAGAAATTTTGTCGCTTCTTTAGCGCAGTAGTTTCAGTTAATTTGTGCGCAGTTATGAGCACTTTGAGATGAGTGTGCCTTCCACGCAGCCCATTTGGTGCGATGCTGCCGCCATTTCTGACTGTAAGAAAACATTCCAGACGACTGTTTTTCACTGAACGTTCCTTAATGTCCAAACAGCAAAATGAAACGTGCGAAACTCAAGCGGAAGAAATAATTTACAGAACGGCAAATTTATGCTGCTTAAATAAAAACGTTTCGACAAAAAGATGCGCACGACGAGCTTGCGAGGCTTTCTGAAAACAAAAAGTAGCTACGATAAAGATTTCTCGGCTCGAAGAATTCGCCCTCCTTTGTCGGTCGAGTGCTTTCGCGACAAACCATTTGGCCCGACTTTTGCCTGGAGCACTTGAAATACAATGCTTATTTACGAATACAATAAAGGTTTCAGGCATAGCCAACTCCCAGTATTATTCTCATCGTCTTCAACAATGACTTAGCAAAAAAGAATGTGCGTGGGCATGCAAAGCAGCGCTGCAGTTTGAAGAGCCACGTGAAGTGCACCTAGAGGATCGACGCACTTAACGGCCTGTGCTTTGAAATGGCCGCCACGCGATACTCGGAAACTGGGAAGCGCTCACGGCGTCGCCGGAGGGGAACGGCCTATTCAAACAGAAGCAAATTGCTTAGCTATTTGCAGGGTGTAGCAGTGCTGGGGCGGACGGGGCTACCGTGGGAACACAGTCTGGAAGAAAGTCAACGACCGTCACTCTCAAATAGCACTGCTTGCATGGGGCTCTTGCTCGCGCCGCGTGCCTTTAAGCGTCTCCTTGTGCCCCTGCCCTTTATTTATTGTTTTGCCAGCACGACCCAGGCCTAAGTGCAGCCGTTAAACGGTGCTTCTTGCTGTCATTTGTGCCTTCCCGAATAACTCAAGGAAAGCCAGACAAATTAAAAACCCAGAGTGACAAGAGTGTGGCAGGCAGAAGGACGACGACTGCCGTAAGCGAATTTCCTCACCGGACAAGCCAGATTGTAGTGGAACGTTCTTTCGGGCTAGTCGGTTCCTTTTCAGTTAAGGCTAGGGCTGCGCGAATGATACTGGACATACGACAGAAAGGAAATTGTGCCCGTGCTGTGGTTTTCGATTCTGTCTTCTGTCCTATCTTATTCGCGCAGTGCCACCTTTAATTGAAGCTACATTGGCTC
The DNA here is from genome assembly GCA_030143305.2 of Amblyomma americanum. Classification (NCBI taxonomy): domain Eukaryota; kingdom Metazoa; phylum Arthropoda; class Arachnida; order Ixodida; family Ixodidae; genus Amblyomma; species Amblyomma americanum. The sequence continues at coordinate 315,551 of JARKHS020019337.1, forward strand.
CCTGCATCTCAGTGAAGAAGATTAAAGAAATGCACAGTGTAACTGAGATTGTTCCTCCACAAACGCCTATTACTATCCCTTCCGAACTATGCCTGTATATGCGCCCCTGCCTAGTTACACCTTTCAACACATCAACATACTGAGTGGAGAACGAGGCTACATTCAAAGTGGCAGGGCAGACTTCATCTTAGTGAGCCGTTTATTTCAAGGCATTCACTCGTGGGCGCATCGATTTTATGGAATGTAACGCATAAAAAAGTCAGAAAAAACGGCAGTGATTCACTAGATAAAAATCCCAGCCGTCGTGGGGACCTCAAAAAGAACCTCTCCTGAACGACCCACCAATAGCTTTTCATAACGATCGTTCATAAACATCGCGAACTGTCTACAGGACTGGCACAATTCCCGTTCTCCAATCAGTGGCGTACTGCTCAATTAACTCAGTTGCGACGAAGAGCCGCATAAATAAGCTTCACTTTCGGCAGCACTGACCGATTGATTGTTGTTGGACGATGAGCAGAATGTTGTGCTTCATTATGGCATATTACATTGTAAAGGGGATCACTAGTTAATCCTACGGAGCTCATGTAACGTGTATTGAACATATCTGCTGCATGATTAGGCGGGTAGTTTTAGTAAAGAAAGCACTATGCTGCAGATCTCATTCATTGTGCATTGTGTTGTAGTTTGCTGTGCACACTTCTCGCCTCATCAAGGGTTCCTATTCTGTTAAACACCGACACAAAAACTCAAAGCTTGCCCCGCTTAAAAAGAGAGAGAAAGCAGTGACAAGGAATTCACTGCGTTTCCTGAGATGCCGGTGCTCGTTGTCTGAAACCACGCGCATTCACGCCCGATGACGCACGGAGACGTGCGTCGCACACGTATGCTTGGAAAAGGAATCCGTCCCCTCGGTCTCTTCACCGGTGCTCATCTTTTTGTTCTCGCTACATTCCCCGGGCGTCCGCATTGCTCATGCTTCAGTCAGGCACGCACACACTTACCGAGGCAATGGTACGCGCGGCCTGTTCGTTTTATTCGTTTGTGTTGCCCGAACAGTATTAGTCTTAACCAGTGCCAAGTGTTGGAGGGCAATAGCGTGGCAAGAAAATAATGTAGTAGCGACAGAATGAAATCACGGTAATAAGCAATTGTTAACGCAGCCGACGAATGCCGCCCCACTGTTGGTCATGAAAGGGGCTGCTGAAACCTTCCCCCATAGTGCTCAACTTTTTGGAAACACTGGGAATTACCGCTGTCACGTATGTCTTTAGTAAACCTGCCGAGCCTTCCTTACACAAGCATTACTGGAGGTATCCCATAATAAAATAACCGTATGCTTTTGTAAAATCTCCGTCCATTCGTAATTTATTACCGAAGGAATTATAAATCTTGAAGTACCAAAGGCCTCACATCCAGGCTCGCAATACTTAATAAACAAGTAAATAAATAAACAGAGCTCTGCGCATAAATTCATAACAACCTCACCGAGTTAGCATCCTAGAGATGTGGAAACCTGCGCATCGCAGGTGGTTACAGATATCCTTGACCGCAGGCGTTAGGACGGAGCTCTGTTACGTAACAGAATTAACTGAAGCCCTTTAAGCCCTTATAGCGACCGTTAGCGACACCCTTTGCAGCCGCGGTGGCTGAGTGGTTATGGCGCTCGGCTGCTGGCCCGAGAGACGCGGGTTTGATCCCGGCCGCGGCAGTCTAATTTTCATGGGGGCGAAATTCTTGAGTCCCGTGTACTGTACGATGTCAGTGCACGTTAAAAGAACCCCGGGTGGTCGAAATTATCCGGAGCCCTTCACTACGGCGTCGTTCGTAGCCTGAGTCGCTTTGGGAGGTTAAATACCGATATACCATAAACCGTTAGCGATACCCGATTCATCATTAGTGGTGCCGCATCGGGCCTGCAATAAATGAGCACGCAAAAGAGTCCACAAGAGGCGCTCCACATCGACCAGGATGCACGCATCGACGCGAAACGCGTCCTGCAAGCATCCCCCTTTCCCCCCGGTCCCTCGGACTGAAGCCGGTGAACTTGCGCGAATCGGTAGCGGATGTGACACCAACAAGCAAAGCGGCATGTCCAATCGGACGGAACGAGAACGGACGTGGCGTTGCTTGGGCCTCTACCTGGTCCCCACACACTCACCAGTGCTCTTGTGCTACACCTTTTGCTGAGCACTACTGTTTAAGCATTGGATAGGCTTGAGTGCCAAATTTTAGAGCTCATTTAACACGACCTAAACTGCAATGGCCGTTCAATCACTGAGGTGTGACATTGAATAAATAAATAAAACAAACATTGCCTTGCCCGGGTTTCGAGCCAGCGGCGGCGTGATAACATCAGCTTCGCTGGCCAATGCACGAGAGTACTACGTTATTGCCGCAGCCGATCCCTCCTCGTGTTAAGCTGGAACACTCTCTCGCATTGTGCATTGCACATCGTCGTCTTCACGAACTAATACTACTGTCGAACTAATACAATCACCAGACGTATCCGCCGCGGTGGCTGAGTGGTTATGGCGCTCGGCTGCTGGCCCGAAAGACGCGGGTTCGATCCCGGCCGCGGTGGTCGAATTCGGTGGAGGCGAAATTCTAGAGGCCCGTGTGCTGTGCGATGTCAGTGCACGTTAAAGAACCCCAGGTGGTCGAACTTTGCGGAGCCCTTCACTACGGCATCTCTCATAGCCCGAGTCGCTTTGGGACGCTAAACCCCCCATAAACCTAAACCAAACAATCACCAGACATGCCGACGACCCAGCAAAGGAAAACCATGAGGCTACCAGGCTAAACACATGCTTTCGCACTTCTACTAGGTTTAACTATGTTAAAACCCTACAACTTCTTTCTGGCGCTAGTGGAAATACAAGGACCTTAATACGCTGCGCCTGGGGCGACACATAATCCCTTCTATGCCGACAGAGGGCGCAGATGAGGGGAATGCTCGTTCTGAAGCTCGAAATGATTACACGAGTGACTCGTGCTGATGAGGTTGAATTCAATTCGCTTTCACGTTCCGAACCAGATCCCGCCTTTTGGAGTACTGTGTCCACTATTGCTGCTGGCGACATCGACATGGCGTCATTTTTTTTTTTTTTTTTGCAGACAGGACAGGCACCCTCCTGAGTTCCCCTTCCCGCCTTCCATCTGGAAGAGCGGAAGCGCCGTTCTCCCGCAGCAACTGTATGATTAGCCGTGTACGATGCCAGAACCGACACTGAAGCTCCCTCAGATAGCCACAGCCTGCTGAGGGAATCTAATACCCCTGTCACACGGGCAAGTTAAAGTCCTTTACGATAATGTTCCCTTATATAAAAGGATCCTTGCTGAGCGAGGTTTCACACTGGAAAGTTAAAGGACGTTTCGCTAAAGGGAGCTTTTATAAAGGGGCAGGCGATCTCCCTCAGCGAGCTAAGAAGGATCGAACACTCCTGTTCCCAGTGAGCAACACAAAATTCCTCACGGTGAGCATCAATAAACTTCCGGTATATTTTAAAATGTGTTCCGTTACAACAAATATTAATTTGGTGGCGGGTACGAGTCGTCGAGTCGTATTGCTTTTTATGGCGGCCATATATACTCTCTACACAGCTGCCTCGACCACATCCATGAGGCGCCATTTTCGCACTGGAGCAACAGGTACAACACCCTGCAAACTAGGAACCAACGCATTGCTGCTGACTACGCATGCGGCCAGTCAGAAAGGATGAAATTTAGCGCGATGCCATCGCAGACGGCCCTGAATACAGCGCATGAATAAAAAAAACAAGCGAAGCGATCCATGGTGCGATAGATGCGAACACTTTGTGAAAGAAGGTCGTTTTGTAGATTGAACTACGCAGCTGCCGCCTAAGTTTACTAAAAATATATTGTGTGTGCAAAGATAACGCAAAAATGAAAATGCTAACGACGCTTATAGATTTGGTCGCGAACGTTCAAACAAAGCCGAAAGTGGTGGCCTCCTGGTGACCAAAGAAAAAAGCACCCAAAGGTTGGTTCTGCGCCGTGTAGCAACGACACTGCTCCTTTATGATAATGCTCCCTTTACCTGCTGTGTCGCCTTTATGATAAATAAGCTTTACGATGCCCGAGTGACAGGGGTATACAAGAGCTGCAGAGAAAGCAGCGTACTGTCTTTATCGAGTGCCTTCCAGCTGCCATATTTCCAGCCTGCCCTTTCGCACAAGCGCTGGAAGTCCGACGCCATTGTATTTCTTCAAGGTTTGGGTTGGTGCTTGTTTGCAGACCATAGCGTGAAAGCGAACACTGGGGGAGCTGTAGTTGCGATAGGCTAAGCAGGGCCAACTGTATGATAAAGGGAACGCAGTGCGCAGAGTCCATGTCCTGGCAGGCATGTATATTATCACGTATTGAGGGGGGGGGGGGGGCGGCAGCGTCGTAGACAATAGACGAGACGATTGGCGTGGCACTGGAACGAACTCTTTTTGGGCTGACCTGCGCCCACAAAGAACTGAACTCGGTGGCGGTGAAAAAACAATGCTTGCCGCTTTCGGCTGTGCTCAGATTAAACCCGACAACGAAGTTTCTAGATACAGCAATCTCAAACAGCGTAGAATCGGTTCCGCAAAGGTCCGATCATTCTAGACAAATCTGGTGGTATCTTACGTCGCAAAGAAAGTAAAAAAGCCGCGTTCCGGCGGCCTTGAGTATGAGCAAATAAAGATTACAAAGGTTTGCGACAATATAGTTCATGTTACAGTAAGTAAAACACTTAACCGGCCGTGTTGCCAGGGAAGTCCCTTCATGTGGAGCTTTCTTCCTCAGTGGGTGACGTAGTCAGCTTTTCCGAAAGTCTATACAGATATACGTCGAAACAATCAAATGGTTTCATTTTCGCACAGCTGGAGCCACCTATGTATTTAACTACGCAGGGATATTACGCGCATCACTGCACAGGCTTGTGATGCCGTTTTTGGAGACCAGAAGGTGAATGTCGTTACCCTCTGCGTCTTTCGGCCGCAACGAGTACTTTGAATACGAACCTCTTCTATATGCTTTATTTTGTTTTGCATCGCACGGGCTTGTGCAGTGCAGTTTCTGCGTTCACCATGCTGGGCCTGTTGAAAGCAATGCCTATCAGCCGCTATCATGAGAGTAACAGAACGAATCGGTAACCGGCAACGCCAATAACGAAAACAAGGCGGTACTACTACGATGTGCTGTTCAGGAGCATTTAGGGTTCATGCACCATCTGTGCCTGAGTGGCGCTGCGCGGAACCTTTGAGACGGTGCAACCCGTTTTCGCCTTGACGCCATCCCAGCCAGCCAGCCCCCCATGAACTGCTCCAGCGCCTCAAGAGCGTACACGCCAAGGCGGAGATTCGCCTCCCACCGTCGCTCACGAGCAGCGAGGGGCGGAGTTGTATCGGCCGGGACTTGATTAATGGCAGCTCGCTGCGAATGGGCCAGGTCATCTTCCAGAAAAGGGGGTCTGCGCTATCCCCTAACCTTCACGGCTCGTGCGCAGCGGTGAACGATCTCAGGTGCACCGTGATTAACTCGCGCGCAGCCGACCCGGCGGAACGACTGGTGCGATTACACGTGCCGCCGGCCAGTGCATGTTTACTTGAAGTAGTTGCGTGCTGCGCGAACGAGCCGCTACGTGGCGCTCCGAATAAACGCCAGGGGGCGCTGCGTGTTACTTTGCTACATGGTACATTAGACTGCTCACATCTGTCTCCCTCTCTCTTTCTTGGCGTTAAATGTCCATGGAAGATGGCAATGTTGCTTTCAATATGCTCCAGCAAACATGCAGAATCTCTCTGTGGATTCCATAGGGAATAGGGACTATATTATCAGGAGCAGTACAACTGCAATAGGCCGTGACAGGGCCTGCAACAGGACTGGAGCTGCACCGGGGTAGATGGAACATTGCAACGGTCGACGAGGATCTCGCTGAGGGCGCCACCTGCTGTACAGGCGTGGCGCAGCCTTCTTGGTTCCCCCGCTGGTTGGAGGTCACGGCGCACCCGCAATTATGATTTACGGCAAAACTTTAATGACGCCCGCGGTCATTAAGGACGTTCGCGCAACTGAGAAGGTGCTCCTCAGGTCTTGTGTGGACACTCCGGAGGTTGTCGACTCGGCCTGCCGAAGCGGTTCGCCTACGAGGTGTTCAAGGCGAGCCTCATACCCTAGTCAACGTCATTTGAGGCGGTGCAGGCGCACAAGGCCAGCCTCCTTACGTAATTCAAATTTTGACAGAACATCGTTTGTGCGGACAGGCTGTACATGTAGTAAGATGTGGTATTGGCTCGAGTGTGGGTGTTCGAGGCGGTCATGGTGGAGACAATGTTTATTCAGTTATCGATGAGGACGATTGAGCCCCCAACGAGGGGATAGATAATCTGTTTTTATTGTGCCCGTATCGAATACAGTTTCTTTGTGCAGGTACTATATTAACCGCCATAAAAATCAGAAAAACAAATGACCAGAATGAATTTGCAAATCTCGCACTAGGTGCACAGGGTACCATCTGCAGACAGAAAACAGCAGTTGCGAACATTATGGCGACGCATTTAAGGTTCCTGTCAGGAGCTCCCATATTTGTCTGCGCTCGGTTAAAGTCCATGGTACACCCGTCACAAATTTGAGCGGAGCTGGTCGATGTCTCATCAGAGCATCGCTCATCACTGTGCTCACCCCCTGCGTCACGAACGGGGTGCGCTGCCACTAGAACTGGCACAAGAGGCCTGATCTTGTGTAGGTCCCCATATCTCATGATGCGCCATTGCACTTATCAATTTGCGATAGCTCGAAACCGTGTAATTGGGGAAAACAAGCTCGTGCGGTTTTCGGCGTCAACAATTCCACAAAAGCGAGTGGTATGGCTAATTGGCACTGCGCAACGAACAAAACTGATCGAAGACGCCGACAAACGCCGTTAGAGACGCACACGGGTGCTGATGTGTGCGTCTCGTTATTGGTGCGCGCCGAGGTTCCTCGCGCTGTAATGAAGTGTGGCAAACCAGAAGTGCTTGCCCACGCTACGTGTTCTTGTTGAGTACTGGTGTAAAAGAAACTCTAGCTTCCACAGCGGCGAAGAAAATTGGTGACACAATGGGTGTACAAGAAGGCACAAAACTGCACATAAAGCATACATTTCCTGTCGTCTTTCGACATTCGTGCGAGAGGCAATCCCTCTCTCGCTCCTCTCCCTCTTATTTGGTGTTTTCAGTGCACCTTGATATTACGTGCAGACACAGTTGTAAGGAATTAACGTTTTGAGTGAAGAGAATTACATAATGTTAAAGCCCATCTTCCGTTAAGAGGCGGGGAGTTGCGAGAATGAACGTTAACTGAAAGGCCAATACGGGACACCGACTTATTTGTGCTCTTCGTTTTGATTTTTGCTTTTTTTCTGATCTGCTTTGCACTCATCTCGGGTAGCGTGCAGCCACGGGTACTTTTTGCATACGTTCCAAAGAAGAATTCATACGTAGAGTCCGAATGTCCATCCCTGTAACAACGACGAAAAGACACAGGTAAGATATACACTTGTCTGCCTCTCTCGTGTTCGTACTATGTTGCGCTAATTTGTTACCAAAGGAAATGCACAAACTATCCCAGCAACAAGTTTTACTTGAATGCGCTTTCGAAGTAGCCTTCAAAAAATAAGAAACACCTAATAACATGGTGTTCGACGCATCGACATCACATTTGTTTTCTGGACGACGTTCGCTAATTACATCCTTGTCCATTATTTATTTATTTATTTATTTATTTATTTATTTATTTATTTATTTATTTATTTATTTATTTATTTATTTATAATACTCCCAAGGTACAGAGTACATTGCACAAGGGAAGGGCAGTTCAGAACAGTAACAGAACGGTAAAGCACACTGCATACTTTAATACCAAACGCAATGAAATAAAAGAAACAATAGGATCAAAACAGCACAATGAAACAATTATTAAACAAAGAACAAAGGCAGTTAATCAGAAAGGCCCAATAAATCAAGTAATGAACAAGGTACAAAACCGGTAATTATAGGTAATAAGAGTGGTAAGGAGGTTTAATAGAGTTACTGGAATCACTAACGCTTCTTAATGATGCAGGCAGAGAATTACAGTTTTTAGGGGTTCCTGGGAAATATGGTCGGGCACGTGCTGCTGTGTTGCAATTGTGCACGCTGGCATCTTGTTGTTGGTGATTACGGAGCTAAGAAAAAGGTTGCTGGTTGCAGCCATCAGCAGCGAGCTTGATAACTGTAATAGTAAAAGTTATGGAACGGGCCAATGCGGGTGTGCTTCCGGTGGGTAGTTAGTGGCAGGAAGTTTAAAGGCGTTTTCATTTGCGCGACATTAGCTGAACGATGGCACTTAGCCAAAATGAAACGAGCTGCACGATTCTAAACAGTTTTGAACATTTGCGTTTTTTTTTAGTATTCACGGTCTCATACACATATATTCCACTTGTAGAAGCACGCAGGTGGTATGCTCCAATGAGTGAAGACGCTGCGGATGACAGGCTTCTTTGGAGATAGCTCAGTTTTGTGGTGAGCTTTATATATTATTTGTTCAATATGTAACTTCGAGAACAAATCGTTAGTTAATACACTTGATCAAGAGCTTAAGTTATCATATAAAGACGCATTCGTCACCACTATGTCACATGGCTGCTCACCAGGAAATACGTGCTACACAATTTGATGGTGCTTTTTACAAAGTGGCGCAAAGTGGCACCGCCCGCCTGAGGCTATCAGACAGTACTTCTTTATGAGTTGATTCAAGCGCTTTGAGGATATCTCGTGCTGCACATGATATCAATTGAAATGAACGAATATAAGCTACAGCATTTTCAGTGCAAAGACACATGGTGTCCTCGATTTCAGGACTGCTGCATTGTTTGCCAGTTGTACAAAGAGATCTGGCCCGGAGCTTCCGGCACAAAGGATCAGCCTTGAGTCAGTTTCAGCAGTGTTCGACGCAGACAGAACATGCGCCTTTGGTCTCGTTGAAGACGAATAAGGCATAACCAAACTTATTTCTTGCTGCAAAAATTACCACACAAATATGAGTCAGCTTCCGACAGTTGTAATCCATCGCCCTATCGTTGCTTTTAAATTGTAGTAAATGAAAACGTCGTAGCTAAAATTTGTGCTATACTTTTGGCCAAGATGTCGTGCATGCCTTCGTTTCCTAGTTACTCGCATCTTTAAACAACTTTTCAGCAAGCTTTTTTTTTTGTTGCAGTGTATTCTCGTGGACGCAAGAACCGTAGAAGTCGGAGAGTGAAAAATGGGCACACAACCTCTTTCTCGTGAGCCGAGAGGCAGGAAAATATTACCGAAACGAAATCAAGATGTGCACCCTAGAAATGGAGCCGATTATTCCGAAACGTCGGATATAAAATAGGAGAGAAAAAGAAAGAGATTGGCTTGGAAATAAGTAAGGGTCGTTTAAAGAGACCGTGAAAAAATACATCACTACAAATTTTTGCAGTGATCCCTTAAAAAGGTTTCTTTATAGAGTCTATAGACTATCCGTACAGTTCTGTCTATAAAGTCTACAGACTCTATAGAAAAAGCCTAGAGAACAGTCTATAGGCAATACAAATCCGATAGACAGTCTATAGACAATCTATATATTTATGGCCATGCACTTCTAGTAGACTTCTGTCTATAGATAGTCTGAAGAATATGAATGGACAAAAATAATTACCTGTAGGAAAGCAGTAGAGTCCATAGGAAGTCTATAGACGGTCTATAGACCATTTTTGTAAAGGATAAGTGATAGTTTGTTGTACACTGCCAACGCAATGGCTCAACCGATGTGCATGTTGTTGGCTACGGAACACATGTTCCTGGCTCCCAGCCCCACAGCTTCAGCCGCAGTTCGATCTAGATGAAATGTGTAAACTTCTGTGCACTGGTATTCCGGGGTGGTTTAAACAACCCCACGCGGTGGAAACTATTCCTGAGCCCTCTACAACGGTGTCTCCAATCGCCTGCAGGGTTGGTTTTGAGCGCAACAATTCATGGGCTATTTAAATTATAAAGTGAACGGCAGTCCAGCAACGGGTGAACAACCCCGCTGTTGCCAAGCTGTCACGACGAGCGACAGAAATGTGATCCGCAGTCTGCCCGCCGGCGTTGCTACGCGCAATGCTTCGCGTAAACAAGCCGCGTTGTCGCCATACGGGGCGGCCGGAACGAATATGCGTACGTTGACCGCACGGAGACACCCTGCCAGAAAGAACACAGGCAGAATGCGCATTTTTATGCCCATGTTGTCATGTGGGGGCCGGAATAGTCAGCAGTTTTTTTCTAGCCTGACGCGTCCTTGACGCAAACGAAGACTAAAAGGAATTTTTTTGTAGCTGTTGCTTTAGGGAGGCGAAGCTTATTCCTTGCAGCTTTATCGGCCTTAACTTTAGCCGACATTTTGCGTACTTTGTTTCTGAAGGATTGTTGAGCAGGGTTGAAAATAACGATTCTAATTCAAACATTGCAATTTGTTATGCTTCTCCCACCGCAATATTGGCTTAAATAAACCGTGCACGCCCCGTGTATCGTCGAGATGAAACGGCCGATGGGACTGAATTCAGTTGGCAACTGGAGAGAAGAGCAGAAAAAGAATCTTTTTTTTTCTTCTACCATGCATCGGCTGAGGCGCCGGCCCATAGCCTGTCGTTTCCCGCAGCGGGTATACTTGTGTTTATGCAAACACTGGATCAGTCTGTAAAGAGCCGTGTTTCTTATCTGCTTGGCACTCAGAGCGAAAGAGGAGTGTGAGAAAAGCTCGTTATTTTTTGAATTACGCGCGAAGCTGTTTCCATGACTTCCTATCGCGTTAAACTGCTAATTAAAGGACGACAACTGTAGGAACTGGCCGGGATTCACTCAATAGCTAACAGCGATTGCGCGGCAGCACTGCGTACGATTAAGTTTGGGAGTTGATTCATTATTTTTTAAAGAAGTGTTCAATACGCTTCAGATAGTTTTCCCTTTACTGCAAGTGAGTTAGGTCCAAGCTTTTGCTGTTTGTGTTTAATTTTTTGGTTCGACTTAGCGTTCATGCGTCCCGAAAGCAAAAGTTTGTGTTTAATGTTTCCTTTTATTTGTCACGTCCTGGAGCACACACATGCGAAAGACTGTCACCTCTTTTTTAAAGAACAATTACAAGAAATTTCTCACAGTAAAATAATTCTTAAATGATATCTTTACAACGAATTTCAGCCCTCTATTGCGCCAACTGCGGCTTGCTTATAACACCAAACTCCTTAACTTCACTAGACCATCTTGTGTTTGGTCAGTTGCTCTCTGATCTGGAGTTTTATGCCCAGGTCTTCATTTCTTCATTATGTGAAACCACTGATTATTTATCTCTGGTTATATCGCATGCCCTACCCAGTAGCGTTTATTAATTTAATTGCGGCTAAAATATATACTATCGCTATTTCTCTAATTTAGGCTTTTCTCTTTCTGTCGCAGTATTGCTAGAAATTTTTTTTTTGATACCATTATTTCGAACGTTCTACTGTTTAGAACCTGTTTATTTTGTACATTTGGTACATTGCTGAAACAAAACATGTTGCGCTAATTCCATTAGTATAATAACAGCACTGATAACAGTACACTGCTATGCTTGCCACGGTAACATCGGAAGCGGTTGTCATTGTCAATTACCACAGCTCTCCTCAGCAGTTTTGCTTTTGAACTCAGGGGTTATATTAACTATCTGACCATCAGTTACGCGACGTCTCCTGCAGCACAGAGGGCTCGCCCAATAAACTTCCAGTTGGCTCGCACAAAAAATCTAAACTCACCTCGCCGCATGCCTTCACGTACAAAAGAACAATTTGACGAATTGCTATTGATCGCCACAACTTATACTAGGATAGAGCTTTGAAAAAAAACGGCAGTTGATAACACTGTGCCACGGTCCGCGGCGTCCTGTTTTACTCCGCCAGCCAATCACAACAGTAAACGTAGTCCGCTTTTTAATGTTTGACTTCATTAAACAAGCCAGGTATCAAAATAGTTTTCTTCTCATGATTAGCTTCTTGCTTAGACAACAGGAAATGTCTTAACAATGGACTACTTCTTTCTCGTGAAGGAATTCTGTGCGCCGGTCTTGATTGCGGGCGGAGCTTCATTAGAGGCTTAAAAGTGCACTAAAGAGGATTCTGAACTCATCTTTTTAAAAGCCGCGCCAGCTCGATCTACACGTTTTGAGCATTCGTAGCAACTTCGAATAATTGTCGTGTGCGGCCGATTTCCCTAATTTAAATAGAATGTAACGTCCCGGCTCCTGCCTTTTTCTTTTTTTAACTCAACACTGAAGGCAGGAGGAGTCAACCAATGCGTGGAGTGCCTTTCAGCCAGTCCTGTGGCGGCTTGCCGCTCTGTTATGGGCGGAGTGATACGTAGATCAAAAAGTCCACACGCATTTTTGTTTCTGTGGGCCTTATTTACGGCTATGTTGTTTGCGACTGAAACTATTTATTCACAGCAACCTAAAAACAAAATAAAAACGAGAGCGAAGCCGCCACGGGACTGGCCTTCAGCGTTGAGCTCAAAAAAAAAAAGGCGGGAGCCGGAACATTTAATGCGATTTAAGTTAGGGAAATCGGCCGCAAAGGAAAAATATTCAAAGTTGCTCTGTTGATGTTGACAGCGGTAGTCCCATAGCTATTTTATACGCCATTCCATTTGTTGTGTCGACATGCTTTATGTCAAGTTTCTTGAGACAAACGTATGGCGCCACGTATACGATACGGCTGATAAGAATTCCCTGTATAAGGCGAAGGGTGTCATTTTCCTTCATACCGTGTTTCCTGGCTGTGATTCGGGCAAATTGTTCACCCAAGTCACGGAGCTTTTGCAGTGTGAGTGAATTATTGCCCTTGTTGATGTGAAGCCCGAGAATTCTGAGCGTTTCCACCCCAATATGAATAGGAAAGCAAAGGAAAAGTGTTGTCATTCTTACGGTATGTGCGCTTTATTCCGGCACGGTGCAAGGTAATTAACCGCGAGATCAAATATCACTTCAAGGTCGGCGTCTTAAACACTGTCACCGGCGAGTCACATTAGTCGATTAATTATAAAAAGTGGATTTTTAATTCATCTTAAGGGACGAGAAATTCTTTGCAGTGGGTCGAACAGAGAGAAATGCAATTTTGTGTGCAGTGAAGGTTCCCAGAAAATGGAAGCTTTGGGCACTCTAAGCGCTTTTATCGACGAACGATGAACAAATTTGTCACCGCTTCGTAAAACGCACGTTTCCCACTTACGTCCAATTATTTTAAAACGAGAATTAACCTTTTCTTTTTCCGTACTAAGCAAATTCTTGAAAGTTCCTGATCAGTTAGTTAGTTAGTTAGTTAGTTAGTTAGTTAGTTAGTTAGTTAGTTAGTTAGTTAGTTAGTTAGTTAGTTAGTTAGTTAGTTAGTTAGTTGTATTGATTTTAATGGCGCAAAAGCAACTGAGGCTATGATGCGCCAAGCACAGTTCCTGATCATCCGTAGCCATTGTATGCAAATGAAAATAAACAAAAATAAACTAAGAATAGTAGTAAGATGCAAGCGCATACTGGATTGGTGTCCTCCTCGCGTGGAACTTGGATATTCGCCTACTCCTGCGAATATATAAGAGTGTTCAAGTAGATGCTTCCTGAAAAGCTGGAGTAGCATGCTAGGCGAACAACCATGGCAGACCTCTCCTCTATTCCTTAAAGTTTCTCCTCCTTCTCCTCCTGAAATGGTAAGTACAGATGAATTTCAAGGTTTGTTGATAAAAACAAGCTGGGAAATTCATTCTCGCATTTTTATAAGGGTTGTGTGAGAGGCAACATTCGCCGGCACATAACAGGTTACTTGGTTTTTTTTTTCCGTGCGCGCTTCCTTATGCTGAATGCCTGCGTAAAGTTTACAGGGACTTCTGAACGTGTTTGGACAAAACCACCCAAATTTGCAAAAAGGATTTTTATGTCTCAAGTTGAAATGAGACAAGGAGGCGAAATTACTTAAGGCATCTACAAAGTTGACAGCACCGTGGCGGAAAATTTCCTCAGTTCTCGCTGCGATACTCCTGACTTTCTGCACAGAGATGTGCAGAAGTGAAAGGCGAAAATATCGACCGAACTAGTGTTATAATGCCTTGTAGACCAAGCAGCAAGTCTGCCGCGTCAAGGTGAGACATCATACCGGCACACCTTTACGAGAGAGGCCAGATGCCCTTGAAACCGAGGAAGGTTTCATTGGCATTTGGCTTCTTAAGCATGTATTCTAATGAACCCTTCATGCTCATGCTTAAGCACAGCCACACCCTGATAACTGGTGAAGGAAAGTGGCCAAGAGCACTTCAAAAGTGTAAAACAGGAAACATATGCATGCCTCGTTGGTCCAGATGATGTTTCGAGCAATGGAATGAAAGTCCATTCCATGCTCTCTGTTATTGAAAGCAGATTGTGGCACAACGAACATTTGTGCGGTATAATGTGACGGCACGTGAAAAAAAGAACAGATAACAGAAAACACCAAAAAATAACTCAGACATTATAACCCTTAATCGAAACAATTGAACGTAAGGTATAATGTGAATCATTTCGCGGAATTGAAAAACGAGACTCTATTTTGATGTCGACAGTTCAATTTAATGTTGCGCCTTCATGGCCACGATGAATGCTTCATTTAGGAACAGTCGGGGCAGTAGCCTAGCATTACTTCGGAGAGAAATCCCTACCGATGCCAGGTGCTCTGTTAAAACGGTTATTTACCGATCAACTGCTGGCCTCGAAAACCCGAAAATAGTTTTATATATAAGATGGAGAGCTTACCGGGACGTGCTGCCTTGGCGAGACGTAAAAAAAAAACACACACACACACAGAGCACCTGCTCTTTCTCCTGTCTGAGAAGTTTATTATTGTGATTTCTTTTCTGTGTCCGACTTCACCGGTGCTGAACACAGGTGTACTATATTAATTTAGGTGCACAATTGTTGGTCAGTTGGTTTCTATTTTTTTTGTATCGAGAGGAGGGGTGGTCGGCTTTGCCTAATGGTGGCAACATGTTCTTCATGTGCATTGCAACATAAAGCGGACCGTGCCCCGCAGCTTTCGTGACTCACATTCATCAATTACTAGTCCACTGTTCAGTGCCTGTTAACTGGTGCAGCTCTCAGTGATGAATTCAGGCCTTTCAAGCTGAGTTGTCCTCTCTTGAAGAGCCAGGGAACAAAGAATAAACTAAAGCCTTCCAAGCCACCCCTGGCTGCCAAGAGCAAAGCACTGCCCCAACGTGTTTCCAGCCGCAGCTTTTGCACTTGGCATTTGCGGAGCCAGGTCGGAGCGAGGAGGGGCAGTATACGCTTCCCTCGGAAGGATTCAGTTTTGTCAGATTACGAAAACACCGAAAAAAAAAATGCGACCCCTCCCTACCCCACTGCCAGGTTTCAGCGCTTATCGCGACTGCTCTCCCCTGCGAAATCCGGCGTGCGCTCTAGAACGCGCATTCGAGGTATCAAGTGGCCTCAGGCTCGCTTGCATTGCAGAGCGACCGACGGGGCAGCATTCCAATGCAGTGGATACATTTTTATCGCATGCTGGAGCGCTTGCGTCGCGGAGGGGTTACCTTGTGTCAGTCGTCTTCGCACCGGACTTTGAGAGATCGACGTAGTGTCTGGGCTCGGTTCCATACACTGACAAACGTACGTTACAACTGAAAGGAGCAAGAGCGGCTTGGCACTTCTCGCCGTGTGACGATCCCTTCTTCGTGGAACTGAAGCGAATGCTGGAAACTTGCTTGAACGTCCTGGTCACAATGCGGAGCTATTTCTGTATGCTGTGTTCAGTACGATAATTCTACTATACCCGTGGAAGACGGGAATTCAGAAGGCACTTTAACTGGTAGTCTACTGCTGCTCTACGGCAAAACGAGTGACGATACACGTGAGACCCCAGTTCCCATCGAATCGATACTCTGTCCAGTGAGAGGCGTTGCGCGGAGCTCTACCAATAATTTGGGCGTCTTCAGGAGCGACCAGCGCGCACACTTGGACATGGTGCGCTCGCAGGAATTTCTAGGAGCATATCCGCCCAAAAGTTGTCAGATTATAAATATACCCGATTTTGTGAAAATAAAAATTAACCGGGCTACAAAGTCACTACACCAAACACCATATCAGTGTTTCCAGTCATGGAAACATACTGAATCGCTTGCCAAGTAGTCTATGGGCGCTGCTACGATGTGTCTAAAAGAATAAAGTTCACTTATAAACCTATCGAGCTTGCTTTTTTAAAAAAACAACGTTTTGGCCCTTCAACATTTTAGGTAAAAGTTCCTAACATAAAAAAATCAGATGTTTTTGAGAACCACGGCAGCTGCTTTAATCTCGGTAGAAAGGGATAGTCATCGTAGAAGCGGGATTGGAATGAGTTTGGACCACGTGGGGTTCTTTAATGTGCAGTGACACTTAGCAGCTCACTGCCGTTTTGTATATAGGGGGAAAATGCAAACACGCCCGAGTTCTGTGTAACGTCAGTAGACGGTAAAGAATCCCAGGCTGTCGAAAATTTTCCAAAGCCCTCTATACTAAGGCGTCTTTTACAGCGCACGTTCAGCTAACGGGTCGTTAGACCCCACAAAATATTAGAAAACGTGAAGTATGGTAGGTACATTTATCGTTATAATAACAGTGCAAATTTTGGTGGCTCCGATAAAAATAAAAACCGCGCTCCTTCTCGATGTACGTCCTTTCATTGTAGTGTCATATTCGGCTGCTACAGTTTTAAATGGCCGGATTGAGCTCATCCGACCATTCGAGAGTAATTCTCTCTGTCTCATGCTACTCACGCACGCCTTCGATCTGGAATTCTCCGCAACCAAGTTTCCTTCGGCTTCAAGGTCACGTATGCGGGCGACACTGTCGAAGGGCAACAGAGCTGGCACTAGTAGCTGTCCGCCCTAGGTTATAGCGAGAAGCTGTGCACTATACGTGAGGAGCGTCTAAGAGTAGATTGAATCTGTTATTGCACCAAGGGCTGCTCGTAGACAACATTGCATCATCTATCGCAGGCCAGGGAAAGTATTCTAGTCAGTCCAGAGAACCGCGTAGGGTGGCAGCGGCCTGAGCACCGGTTACAATGAGACTTGAATTGAATGAAATTTAGAGCACCTAAAGAATAAGATTCGACAACTGCTCGCTCAGAAAAAAACAAAAAAAAGTCGGTGCGTTGGCATTATGTGCAATGTCACGTATAACTCAAATGAAAATGAAAAGAGAAAGAAAAGTGACTAACTAAATTACAGCTGAGTCAAAACATTCGGCGGAGCCATCATGTCGCTCTGTTTTTCCCCTCCTTCTTGCTTTATTCTTTTTTCTCCTTCTTTTCTCTTTAGCTTCGCTCCGCTTCTTTCTTTTCTGATCCCTCTTGTTTTGGCTTCGCTTTTCACTTGCCTTGTGGATTTCTACGACGCCTACAACTGCAACTGGATTCAGTTATACGACGACTCAAGGTGGGCTTCCATTAAAGGGACCCTGAAATTATTTCTATGGTCATATTCTAGTGAAGCAGATCGGTAAAGGTGGTCTTTGCGGATATCCGAGCTAAATTTGAAAGCTCTGCGTGAAATCTATAATTTATAAATAACTTTAAAAAATCGCTGCTCGCAGCAGATTAGGGCGACACAACTCACCACGCGTCCCCTACCCCGATGACGCCAGTAGGCAGATGGAGCAAGATTGAAGGCTGGCTCCCTCTCCCACAGACGTCGTCGGGAAATGGGAAGCGCGGTGAGGTGTGTCGCCCTTATCCTTATCGCCTGCGAGCTACTGCAAGCAGCGATTTTTTAAAAATTCTTCCTAAATTACAGGGTGCATGCAGAGCTCTCAAATTTGACCCTAATGCCCACAAAGACCACCCCTACCGATGTGTTGCGCTAGAATATGTCCATCAAAATCATTTCAGCGCTGAAGTGGCCAACGTGGTTGAATTAATTGTTAAAGGAGCACAACTTCAACAAAAATTCCACAGTTCCAGTCTCCATGTACATAAGCACGGAGAGTGCAGCAAAGTCCTTATTGGTGGCAAAGAGATGAGGAATTACGCACTAATTACCCGCTTATTAATTAGTCAATGGCAAATAAATGAATGCATACTACAATGCTCTATGAAACTCAGGCGGTAACGAAGAGTTTTAGAGAGGGGTCTTTTGTGTGCTTAAACCTAAGATAATACGGAGCACTGCGTAGTCACGTGCTTGCAAACAGAACTGCTAGGGAGACTAGCGGATCCATTCTTTGTTGGTCACTCTGGATCATCTTTGTTTGCTACAAAACGTATGCAACACTTAGTCCGGAAACTGCCGTAGTACGTGCTTCATGTCGAGTCTCGTGTAGAATCGGCGCAGCGCAGATCGTTTTGCACTGGCATACGGTACGCAGAGACTGTCGTGCACGTCCTCTGTTTCTCTGTCTTCTTTTTCATTCTACAATATACGTGTTGTGATCGAGGCCTTGTCTTGTACGGCCGGTACGTTGCGGCAGCGTGCCCGAGTCAATTTGCACGGCTCATGTAACGAGCTGCGCAGCCTGGGCTTAGACGCAGCGAGCGGGATGGTGTTATGACGACGGCACCGGTAAAAAAGGTGCCTCTGTAGGTCATAGCGCTAGCCGCTTTTTTACCCCGGTCTACGCTGTTACCTATGACATAAAGTGAAGGCGTTATAGTTGATGCAGGATTCTCGTAAATGGTTCGATATGGGCATTTCGTAACGACATCACTTGACTGCCTTAAATACAACTTGAAAGTCTGTGTAAACCTATACGGTCATGTCGTGGCGGGTGCTTTGCGTAAAGAACAGCGTTTTATATGTCCGGTACATCGAGAAAAGATCGCGATTTTGGATCCTGGGCGACTAAGAGGAACATTAGACTACTTTTTCGCTTGTCTCTAATGCGTCTTGCCAGAAAGAATGCCAGTCAGCATAAACTTAAGAAGCCAGTATATCCAAACGCAGTCGTCCGACCTCGGCAAGGTTTTCGGCGGCTTCTCACAAAATGGCCAAGACTGCAACCTTCGCGGCGGTTTTCCATTAAAGGTTAACGTCAAACGCTTTGTGTGAAAAGAAAATCTAATGTTGCTTTACTTCTGTACAAAAAAAAAAAAGTTTAAGCATTTATTTTTGAAGCCCCGTCTATAGTTAAGTTTCCTATTTTTCCTGTGCGCGTGCCCAATGCGTGCTGGGCTGTGGCTGATAAAAGGATGGACTTGGAAGACCACTACAAGTTTGACAGCCTGAAACCTGCGTGAATATTTAAGTTACAGCAAGCTTACGTGCATATAGACTGCGTGTGTGGCACAGCGTTTCAGAGGATAGTCTGCATGGGTGGTCATGATATCGTTCTATTTAAGAAAATTAAATGGCACTGAATACTTGCAGATGTGCCTTCGGCAGTGTTCCTTGAAGTAAAGCGTGTTGTTGCAGTGAAAACTGTGTCAGTGCATGTTCCTACGCAAAAAGAAGAGTTATTCCAAAGGTACTTACGTATCTCACGGATTGACCGCGCCATTTCGAAGTCCGACGGCTGTCATTGTCATTTTGCCTAATGCTTTATGGTGAAAAGTGTGGAGCTTTCTGGAAAGTCGCCTGTATTGTCGTTACGGCTAGTCTCAAAGCATAGGTCATAAAATATTCGTAAACAGCCGTCAAAACCCCATGGCTCACGTGCAGCCATGAGCTCGTATGGGTAAGAAAAAAGAAAGGAAGCTTTCTTCGCCCTTCAGTACAGCTATCGTGTGCTCATATGCTTGTAAGGATGGAACAGGGTGGAAAAAACAGTCTTATCGTCGCCGAACTCAACGCTCCCCAAAAGTTGGTTGCACGGGTCTGGCGAAACCTGCGAGCTTACGCCAAGGACCAAGAATCACGAGAATGCATCTTCACACACTCTTTTCACGAACAACACGGAACATCCTGGAACGAAAAATGGCATCTGCCTCTGATACCAGCGATCACCCTTGGCCGTTTCAGCTCAATGCTGCTGTCTCTTTCTGATAGACGTTGCACCGTTCTCGAAAGCCTTGCTGCGCCGGCTCAGTGTTTAGCAAACATCATCACATTCAGTGGGTTCAAGACAGGCCAGCTGATGTCGCAATGGGAAACTTGCGCTGAAGTTTGGGGTGCCGATTGCAGCGCCATAACACACTGCCTAGCGAGAAGAGCAAGCTATTTTGGGTAGTACTGTTAGTACTTTTCCGCGCCACCTTCAGGCTATTATTGGCGTGAGCCTCCGCGCTCTGTCGAAGGCGCACGTGCCGTGCGTCTGCTATCTGGGCTACGCCGAGAGAAGCTATAGGTAATGAATTCTGTCAGCCAAACGCGGATATCTAATCGCACAGAATGTGTTCTCGCGTTTGCAGCGGCCCAAACGGCTGACAAAAGCAGTTTTGAGTCACCGAATAGAACATTTGCAGTGCCATCTTGGCAGCGCAGGTTCCCCATAGGTCGAGAGTCAGCGGCGGCCGTGTTTTACAGACAGCACTACAAACAGTGAATGAATCCCAAAATTTTCGAATTGTTACTCAGTGTAGCCAGACTAAGGAGCGGATGATCGAGAAGCAGGAGTGTAGGTAGCCGACAGTAATTTACACAAGCCACTCTTGAAGTACCGGCAATATGCGGGGCTTATTGTGGAAGGGCCAAATTCAAACTCAAGAGTTAATTCAGGCCATCAGGCTATTTCCAACATTCAGGCGCCGAGCTGTGCAAAACAGCATAAACGTTTTATTTGGCTGTCTAAAACTATATTTTTTTACACTTCAGAGAAAATGTAAATAGCAATTTAAGATCGGTGCGCTTGTTTTCCTGTAACTACGTATGCCTCCTGGTAGCTGTGGCCAAAGTTTTCTTCTGAATACGCCCCCTTGAAAAACGCACAGGTCCGCTACGCCCGGTCTTCACGTAGTCAACTCACGTTCCAGTCACCAGAGATTTCTTGTTTGTTTTACTTCATGTAGCGGAACACGACCAGCTAACAACTTCCATATGCTTCATGACATAATTGCAGAGCGCGCCCGCTTAACCACATGGTGGCCGGCGGCGCCTTCCGCATGCCACGAGTGCAATGCTGCTGGGACATACTTGCTTATACTTAAGAAGGACTTAGGGTGGCATATTCATTAACGAATGCATTCACTCACATCTATTTAAAAGTCGCCGCGGTGGCTGAGTGGTTATGGCGCTCGGCTGCTGGCCCGAAAGACGCTGGTTCGATACCGGCCGCGGTGTTCGAATTTCGATGGAGGCGAAATTCTAGAGGCCCGTGTGCTGTGCGATGTCAGTGCACGTTAAAGAACCCCAGGTGGTCGAAATTTACGGAGCCCTTCACTACGGCGTCTCTCATAGCCTGAGTCGCTTTGGGACGTTAAACCCCCATAAACCAAACCAAACCAACATCTATTTAAAACATATCAGTGCCAGTACGTATGGCTGTATTTAATTTGAATGACATAGCTTGGCCAAAGAGTGCCATGGCTGACCCGCTTGCACGCACAATGTAGACGGAAGAGTGGACGCATGCGAGTTTAACTTTATGTAGGTGTAAAAGCGAGTACCATTGGTTGTGAGTGAACATGTGAGAGAGCGTGAGTGAGAATGCCCGCTATTTTGAGTGACGTAGGCGTAATCAAAAGTGAGTGCTGTTGAGGGCAGCTGGTACGGAGCGTGGACACATGTTGATGCGAGAAGACGTAAGTGTGAACAGCGAACCATGGCCTGAGCACTCGTTAAGATTTTTGTGAACAGGAATGCAGAGCTATGAACGAAAGTCAACGGATGTGTGAAGGCGAATATCATAGGCAGTGTGAGTATGAACGTGTGCGTGAAATGCCGAAAACTGTGAACGCGAGTGCGGGCCGTTTAGTGTGAACGCGTGTGATTACTAACCGACGCGAGTGGACGAAAGTGTCAACGCGAGTTTCATGCTAATGTGAGTGGCTTCCAAATGGAAAGGCGTGTATGTTCATCGGAGTTAGTGAACGTTGTGGGTAGGAGAATGAATTTCTGCGAATGTGAACGCGACAGCCGGAAAGTGGAATTGAACACGAGTGTGACTGAATACTTCATTGAAAAAGAAAAAGTAAGTTTGAGCAAGTTTCTAATAGTTTTCTTGAGGTAGTATCAGCAACGAATGAAACGCGAAAAAGAAAACTGAGGTGGCAACACAAAAATGCGAACATATTGGCTCCAGGAGATTAAATAGAAGCTAGATTCATTAATACTTCTGAAGAAGAGTCCGCGCGCTTTCGAAGTGAAACTACCTTCTACTGGTATTAAGCTTGCCCTTGCTAAGAGCTTCTTCTTTTTGCCGTTCGTGGCTCAGTTGCCTTTTTGTGCTTCATTTCTTGCTGATAGAACGCAACTAAATGGTGATGCTTGCTTTACCTGCATACTGTAGTTGGTGTGTGCAAATATGATGCCTTGATTAATTTGTAAGCCTGCAATTTCCCCTTAAGCTCTGCTTAAATACAGCGACGAAACAAAACAATAAACTGCCAAAAAAACTAATTCACGTAGCGATTTTCGTCCTATTCTACCCGATCATTCCCCCACAGTTAGGGCTCATTTGTAGCAAGAACTGCCTAGTCACCTTATCGCCAGGATGCGTCATTGCCACCAACTAGAGGCAGATATAGATCTGAAGGGAACTGTTATCGTGAACGCAATTCTTGCTTCCGTGTGGAGCGGTCACTGCCCCTGCATCCGCTCCCATGTTCACCTGTTGTTTCGAGCCAGAAATGGAAGTGGAGAGGTACACAAACCGACAAATGTTGGACGCACACGTCAGTGTTGTTGTCTCAAAGGAAGGTCGTTTGTGTCTACGCAGGAAAAAGGTGCGCTGGCGAGGACTGCGCGAAAGGCGCGGCGTTTCCTTGCGCAAAGGAGTGCCCTTCATGAAGACGTAGCGAGGAGCGCGATATCGGATTAACGCATTTCTTGCATCGCAAAGCCGTTCCGCACGACGAACTCCATGTATGGCTCGTTCCCCAGCTATAGCTCCTGAGTTCTTCAGGGCCACTCGGAATCGTAGGCACGCGTATTGTTGCCGCCCTTCGTTGAAATATATAGGTGTGGGTGAATATACGAAATCTTGGAAGAACGAAACGAATATCCTGCTATTAGATTCCCTGAACGAATCGAATAGTGCATGTTCAAGTTTATTCGGAAAAGAATCGAACTCGTTCTCAAGTTTAGGAAGATAATTGGCACGAAGTTCGAATAGGAATCCCAACAGTTTTTTTCGGCGACTGCTTCAGAATCAAGGCCCACTGCCAGGCCGCACAACATTCTGCCCCGATCTGTGGGTGCGGGAAGAGGGTTCATGCGCCGCAACGCGCTCAATTCATGAGCCATCGGTCATAATACTTTGCATATGTTTATTTATTTATTTTACAAGTACTTCCAACCTTGTCACCAGGCCTTAGGCAGGAGTGGACGGCCGTCAAAGCATTAACTATCAATTGCCGTTTTTACAAAACCAGTTAACTGAAGCTAGCTTAGCTTCCCTCAAATTACTATATCTCCTCTCTGCTTGTCGTATTATTGTTCAATCAAGTTATTACTAATACATCAACTGCTGTTGTATGAGATGCTTTCCACCCTTTTTTATTATTGGATGTTTCGTCGCCTATTGTTTTCATTGCTTATAGTCTCTTATATTATGTTTCACTGCGCGCACTGTTTATTTTTATGTTTTATTCATATATTGAGCATGACCTATGTTATACTAAAAAACTTGTTCAATAGAGTTACTATATTGCGTTTCTCGTCCCTTGTCATTGCCGTCTGAACAGGAGGTGAGAACTTTTTTCTCCCCTGCTCCATCAAATTTTGCATTTGATCTAATGAAAATAAATTATTATTATTATTATTATTATTATTATTATTATTATTATTATTATTATTATTATTATTATTATTATTATTATTATTATTATTATTATTATTATTATTATTATTATTATTATAAAAAGGGTAAAAAACTCAAACTGAAGCAATCAAGATATCAGGCATTGAAGTATAAAGCGCGCCGTCCTGTCTTCCTTTCACGCTTTCACGTGAAAGCGAAGCTGGTGAAAATTATATTTTATGACTCCAGAATATGCGCAAGACTGGCCCTATCTAAATAACTCGCTAGCATGCCGAAACATAGGCGTATATTACTAAAATTTGAATAGAAAGTAAATCCCATAAAAAACAGTTAAAAGAAACATGAGCCGTCGTGAGACATTTTATTTTCGCCATTTCTTATGAGTTTGATCGCGCGGCTCTCGGAACTGTCTGCGCAGTCATAATCTTGAAGCCTACTCGTCACATTCTGAAAGCTCAAGAGATGATCTCATCTGTTGTCTCCATACGTGGTTCCAGCAAGCAACGGCCTTCTCTGACACCGCTTCACAGCAAGAGGCCTAGTTTGAGAGCGCCCTATATGGTAATTTCCGAGACAGACAAGCAGGCAAACGACCGACGTCAGTTTCTCCAGGAAGGTGACAACGGCGGCCACGGCGGCAACACAGGAAACCGCAGCGTCGCTGGTGAGAAACCGTTGCTTTGTCTACTCCGGCGATCTCAGCTACGGAAGCGTGCGTGAGAAAAAATTCTCGGAAATGAATGAGCGTCATGCCTGAAGACAATAAATTCTACTATAAGAACAAACTTACAGACTACAAGAAGTTGCATGCAATCTTCCTACATCTAGTATGAAGTGCAGCCAACAGATGGCCTTGCATGTCTTCTTTTTTAGCCAGCTTAGTTATACCTTGCCTAGAGGTAATATGTTTGTTTATATATGCTCCTTCATACTGTCACAGATGCGGCGGCAAAGAGATGTTTGCCAAACTTATGTCTATCAGGGCAGTTTCTGCTACGTACGTGATTGCACGGTAACAAGACTGAGGACACCGCGATTACTGCAGTGTAGCCCTTAACATCTTAAAACGTATTATTCTGGGATGTCAAATGCCTGAATATACTATTATACCTTTTGTTGATGCTACTGCGAAGATGTTTACCGAAAATGAAGCAAACGTGTCCTTCTGCAACATGTGAATTAAGCAAAAAACTAGTAAAGACAACATTAACGACAGCGAACTGCTTAAGAGCATGATGGCCAGAGCCAGAAACAAATTCCAAATGGCGGCAATCTGCCGCGAAGATAACGCGAGATTCCGAATCATAAATTTCAGAAGATGATGAAGTGGCAAAGCAAAGGTTCGGCCACCCTCCCTGTCCTCGTGTGGTCCGCTGCCTATCTTATTTCCTTTCTGTTGCTGTCTTCTGGTGCGACGAAATTATACTTTCTGTTGGCGAAACGCTCCTGACGTCTGGTCTGACAAAACTGGGGTTTACTGCCAACACAAAGCGTGTTCATGTTTCAGTCTTAGCGGTGAACGGGAATGAGTTTGCTTGCTGAGAACGTTCTACTATAGGTGTGGCAGCCCTCGCGATTCTCCGCAGCTGGGTGGAACTGCAGAGTCCTTATCGAGACGCCGGTATATATCTTCATGTTTTCGTTTGCTCAGCGGTGCAGCAATTCCTTTCACAATAGCACTAAGCTTGAGAACGAGGCCGCAGAACGACATGACTCACAAAATTTATTTTCCTCAGTGACGGTATCGTGCAGATACGGCCCACCATCGCCAAGTATGAAGTTTATCTACCGGCAAAGCGTACGTGATATAGATAGATCAATATATTTTGACAAAAGCCATTTGTTCAGTGTCGTTGTCACGTCCAACGTCGTAGGCATTACACATCGTCACTGCAAGCTTCTTATCTCTGCTCCCATGTTAGACCAAAAATTTCTCCGCTTAGTTGCACGCGTGTATCAGGGACATTAGAAAGAGTCAGCACCTGTACATACGTGTGGGCATGCGCTGTGGTTTATCGCTGAGTATCCGTCGCCCAGCCACTGAGGCGATTCTGAGCCAGGCAGTAGATAACGGGAGCTACGGCTGGAACAGCGAACGAATCGGTGAGGAAGAGAAGACCTTCAAGAGTCCAGGAAACGTGTATTGCTACACCCCTTAGAGGGGCTTTTGAGCAAGCGTATCGCTCATTTCTCTTTTTTCGAGAAAATTATCGGAAGTAACCATTAAGAGCCGAAACATCTGAAGAATGAGCCCTCATAGCTTATGCCACAGGAAATTTTGAACCATAATAAACATTAATTACTTTCTATTCCAGCAAAATATGAGTGCACAAAATAATTGTTTGTACTTTATATAAAAAACACAAACAAGAACGCAGGAAGCTATAATTAACAGATTAAGAAATAACGCCTTCTTTGCTCCGCTGAAAGGCGAGTTAATACCGAGAAAATTGAGAGGAAATATGCGGTGAGAAAGCATCCCGAATCTCAGATAGCGATATTACATCTCTTTGAAAAGCTTCAAAACTAAGCAATACTTGTACTTATTTACTTTCGTTACTAATACCTCCATCCTATAGTTGGTCGACGCTAAGGCTTAGCTCAGAACTCCCGTCTTCGGCTTTGTGAGAGCAGAAGTAGCCTCGTAATGTATCAAAGAAGTAGTTAAAAGATGTAGGAGCAATCGCCAAAAACTAACTTGACATAGTTATTCCGAGCAATAAGTTAAGCAAGTATTTCACGGCGGCTGCTAACGCGCCAGCCTACGGAAGAAAACTGATTCCTCAGTCTTAGCAGAAGGACGGCGTAACTGCCTGCGATATAATGAAAAGATTTTTGCGCCAAGACAACACACGCAAGAAAGAAGACACCACGGGCGCTCACTTCAACTGTAACGACGGTGAAAGCACTCGACATATATGGTAATACGCATCTATAGAGAATACCTCTTTCTAGGTATTTTTGTTCTCGCACACAGGGCGGTGTGCACACCTGCGCACTAAGTCGGACTTCCTGTAACAGCGCGACTGTGAGGCGGGAAATACATATCACTCCAGCCGCGGCAACGGAAACAAGCCTTCCGCCAACAGCCAGTCACACAGTTGCTGCGGAAGGCGCTGGTCTACTGGAGAAATGCGTTCCTGCCAGTTTAGGCTCTAAAAGCAGCCCTGCTCGACAGCTGAGCCCTCGTAAAAGAGTGGCCCACCGACTGTAGCCGCTCTTAAACCATATTTCTGTCGTAAGCACAGCATCGATAGCGTTATCAGAACGCGCAGACGTCATCAGGGCGTGAAGATAACGTAGTAGTATTTTTTTTTTCTAGAAGGCTATTTCATCGTCCGCCGTGACTTCAGGCTCCTGCATTGTACGGAAGACGCACATGTCAGAGAACGGTACCAATGCGGAATCGATCGGCTGTAGACGAAAGACGTTTTCTCTTAATAGACGAAAAAAGTAATAAAATAAAGGTTAAAACTATCGGTGGCAAGGTTCATCCTTTTCTGTCTTTCTATCAGTGCAGTTTCATTCTTGTTACTGCTCTTAAACTTATAAAGAATGCATGAGAAAAGGCGCGTGTGTTCAAGCATACGTGCTTGAAGTGTGAAGTGCTTTGATTCTAGGCAAAATTAGCTGATCACTGGCTCGAAACAGCGGGGAAGCCGAGTCCCAAAGTAAAGCCGAAATTGAAGACTGAATTTTTCCTCGTGCGGAAAAAAAAATAAACTCTTCTTAATTCAAGTGCTACCAGCTCGATTCCAGCCAACGCAAATAAAGCAGCTTAGTTCGTTTATATCCTATGCAACGACTGGCGCAATGTTTTGTAATTGCCATGCGGCACCTACTAGCAAATAAATCGCCATGCTCGCAACAGATGGCGCCACTTCGGACTCGCCTGTGTAGTTGCTGTGAGAAAGCAAAAACGGTGCGCGCTACCGCACTACGAAAAACTTAAGCTCCGCTTTAAGAATATGACGCGATAGCTAATGGGTTAATGTCCATATATGCAGAATTGTTTGTTCTCTATTTTACAGTCACAGATCTCTGGGAGTCCTCATTCCCCTCCTGGCGCAGTGGTTAAGCGATGCGCCATTGCCCTGCGATATGGCAGGAGCTGCCACCGATGAGCCTGCTGCGACCCAGTTGCTCTTCCCGAGGGGCCGATCATTAATTTAACTGCCACCTGCCACGGTTGGCAGTTTGCTCACCACTACCCGGTGGGCAGGTTGTGATGACGCCGCAATGTCACGTGACCTAGGTGGCCCTCCTAGGTTGCTTCTCTAGGAATCCTTGGTGGATTTTTCGCCCACGGTCAACGACGCAGAATTTTCTGCGACACGAGCTTCTTAACGTTGTCGCGTTAAAAAGTGGAAGTGCACGAAAGACGACCATCTCTGCATCGTGGTCGTCGTCATCCTCCATCCGGTCGGTGAGCGCTTCCGAATGCTCGGCTGGAGTAGTGCCGCCAAGGTGACCGAACGCGTCGCTAAGGCCAAAGACTGGGCGCGTCAAGAAGCGCACGAAAAAGTGAGCGGCTGAACGCGGCGGCCAAGCAAAGCGTTTAAGGCGGGAAACAAGCCGAGTGCGCTATCTAGCTGGAATTGAAGTGGCTGACGGCAGGGGATTATCAAGCCCCTTAAGGAACGAGGGGTACCAAGTGCGCTGCGCAATTGTTGAAGAACAGATGCTGGCGAAAAGGGCGCGGAAACGAAGCACATGAGCAAGAAATAACAATATAGCTTGCCCATTATGACACTTAACCTTGAAACGTCTAACTGTGGCATGTGACTGGTCGGAAGCTGCAGTAGCTGCCGCTTCAATGGAAGTAGTTTGGTTTCGCTTATGGGCTTATGGTTTATGAGGGTTTAACTGTGGAAGGCGGCCACATTTATTGTAGGTCCCGGTAGCCACGACTCAAACCCGGTAGTCGCGGCCCCCAGCGACTCAGGCTATGAGGAACACGTCCCAAAGCGACTCAGGCTATGAGGGACGCCGTAGTGAAGGGCTACGGAAATTTCGTCCACCCGGAGATCTTTAACGTGCACTCACAACGCACAGAACACGGCCCCCTAGAATTTCGCCTCCATCTAAATTCGACCGCTGCGGCCGGGATCGAACCCGCGACTTTCGAGTCAGCAGTTGAACGCCGTAACCACTGAGTCAAAGCCGCCGCTGTGGCTGAGTGGTGATGGCGCTCGGATGCATTTTTAGCATTTTCAGTGCTAAGCCTGAGAGTTCCAGGCTGAATAAATAAAATGCAGCTTCCTGTGCACCAGATACTCATCTTCAGAGGCCAGACCTCTACTAATATTCAGCCTTCTATTTACGAGTTGCAGCGACCTATCTCATCGCAGAGGTGTGGGTAAAAAAGATTAACTTGCGATATATCGTTTGTCACAGCAGTGTAAAATGATATTTGAGCAATCTGATAATGTAAAGTAGAGCAGGACCAGTTTTGCATATAGAATGCGCATTAAACAATTAAAGTTATGGCGTCGTATCCTGAAGGCGGTGCTTAAGGGTCCCCTGAAGGATTTTTTTTAGCTAAATATAATTAGCTGCTAGCTTGTGTGGTGGCGTAATGGTTAATATGGCACATTCGCCTGCCATCGCCGTCACCTCTTCGCTCTGGGGTACACAGCAAAAAGACACACTTCTTTTTCTTTGGGGCAGGTTTGATGAGTACAGCTAGGGTAATTACAGATAGATAGATAAGAGGAGGAGGGAAAGGCAGGGATGTTAACCGGAAAGGTGTTCCGGTTGGCTACCCTGCACTGAGGAAGAGGGATTAGGGGACTAAAAGGAGGAAGAGAGAAGGAAAAAAAGGCATAACACAAACACACGCACAACACTGTCACAATTTGTCTCTCAATCCAGTCGCTCTCAAGTAGGCTAAGAGTGCCTTGTATGCCTTGAGGGCAGTCGACTGCTGTGGCCAAGGACCAAGGATCTTTTGCTCTGTTAATGGGCGAGGATCGAGGCAGTCCAGGGCACAACACAGTGTATGTCTTGCACTCGCAAATGCAGGGCACTCACAGAGAAGATGAGCGGTGGTCTCCTCACAACCACAGCTCTCACAGGCAGGGCTGTCGGCCATCCCTATCCGGAAAGCATAGTAATTGGTAAACGCAACACCGATCCATAAACGGCATAACAGTGTTGCGTCGCGACGTTCTAAGTTACGTGGAATACGAAGGCGCAGTCCAGGGTCCAGTGCCTTGAGGCGGAGGTTGCAAAACTCTCCCGTGTTCCACGCTGAAAGTGTGAGATCCAGCGCCAAAGGGCGAAGCCCACACGCAGCGTCAGGTCTCGATATTGAGATCCTCACTGGAAGTCCGTCGTTGTGAGCAGAACGCGCAGCCGCATCGGCCTGGTGATTACCATTAACACCACAGTGTCCTGGCAGCCACTGAAAAATAATGCCATGACCATTGGATACGGCGCCGTGGTACAGTAGACGTATCTCAGCAACAAGTTGTTCCTGTGACCCGCGGCGTAGAGCAGCTTCCAGGGCTTGATGGGCTGCTTTAGAGTCTGTTAAAACCGTCCAGTCATGTGGAGGTTCCTGACTGATGAACTCTACCGCAGCCCGTAAGGCTGCGAGTTCTGCACCATGGTAATTACACTCACAAGTACGCATGGCAGAATAAATCGGCCTGTGGCGTACATCGACCCATGCACCGTTGTTATAGCACAGTTCATCGAGCAGTTTATCTCTGCCAAGCTTCTGCTGTATGTTGAACTCTTCTTACTACAGCACGCGTACCGCATTTGTAGGCGAGATATTGATATCACTACAGCTTCAACAGAAAACTTTCAGCCTATGAAACCGCTGTGTCTTAAAACCGTTTGAATTTATGGTTTACTATGTTTACGACGTACGTATTTCGCGTACGAACGCGACTCCGGCTGGTATATAATCCGATAGGTAATCCGTTTTGATTCCGGCGAAGTCACAGAGCACGTGGATGTACTTCAGGGGTTTTAAGAGAATGAGTAATTACTCCCCTATTAAATTTCTAAGAGAAAATTTTTGTAAACTTCAGCGCATTTTCAGAGCCTCATTGTACGCCCTGTTCCTTTTCTAACAACTGCATGAATAAAGGGGGAAAACTCGACGTTAACTGCGCTTTAGTCAGGCAGAGCTTAATTGTAGGTTAAGTCTGCGATTGCACAAATAAATATGAAAAAAAGATTGGCGGTGGGTTTAGCTCTGGTTAAACCTGGAGTGACGCGATAGCTACAGCTGCGGCGCAGCCACGTCGCCGCCACGCTGAAGGCTCGAAATGCTCCCGTAATGTAGCTATCGCTACAAAACTTGTCATTAACTGCGCTGAAAGGAAACCTCATATCGCACATCCGGGTATTCCGAAGGGGAAAAACAGATTACGTGTCTCCGTTTGTCAAACGTCGTTTCTGTGAAAAGCGTCAGCCGGGCGCCAAGACGACACGCAAATGTTGCTCGCTCGCGGTGTCAGCGCGCGGTGATGAGGAATAACCGGCTCCGAATTCCGCCGAGCCGCGATTCGCAACACGCGCTTGCGGCAGTTGCACAAAAAAGACCGTTGAGTGTATACGTGCAACTGACGTGACCTAGTTTATTTCGCCAGTTTTATGCTTTCTGCTCCGTGTTGCCTGGTGCGTTTTCTTTTTTTATATATATAATGACAGCCGTACCAAGTAGACTACGTCATATTAGTGGTGTCACTGCGGTAAGAGTAAACTCACTGACGTCACTAATCTAAGAAAACGTGACCTGTTTGCACCAAACGGAGGCAAAAAGGCAGGTGAATCTTTTGCTCTTTAAGCAGAACTATTCGTTGCAAACATAGCCGTGTTCTCTCAATCTGAATGTTATCTTTTTTGTGTGTGTGTAACCACCTGCACGCGGTGGTATTTGTGTAGTTTTGTAACCCCCCACATCCCCCCCCCCCCCTGTAATGCCAGACAATGGCGCTGTGGGTATGTAAATAAATAAATAAATAAATAAATAAATATAAATATGAGGCTTCAGCCTGTATACCTCCCCATGGTACCTCTTAAAATAGCGGTTTCTTCCTCCTGCTCATCAGAAAAATGCGAAAACAAACACAAACACCTTGCTCAAGCAGGGAGTCGAACCTGCCACCTTCTGGCACTCAGCCTTCCCGAGAACAGCGATTCGATTTTGCCCTCACATAGTTCTTTTTCGTATTTCCTCACAAATACGAACGGCGTGACGAAAGTGGGAGCCGACCGAGGACTAAGTTATGAAATTTGAAATTCCTTCGTGAATTACAGCAGCGAATGCTACCCGCGGGCTTCGGACAACTTATTGAAGCGCAAAGAAAAGCTGCGGATTATTATCCAGCAAGAAAATAATTCATGAAGTCGGTAAGGATGCAATGAGTACTGATGGCAATGAAGAGCTTTTCGCGTGTCTCTTCTACTCATTGCAAGCTCAGCTCTAGCAACAAGCCGAGCTTCAGAGCTGTACCGTGTATTTCGGGAGTCCGTCTTTTTCGGACTCCTTTCCCGATATTTGTTTTTAATTCCGTTTACAGGACTATATTTGCCTTTTCAAAAATTATACTTTGCGACAAGTTCTCGCTGTCTGCTTGTTATCGGACTGTGTTTCGCCTATTTCTATTTCCACAGCGTCTTAGGCCTAAGTGTATTCATCTAGCGAAGTGGTTGAAATAACTTTCCAGGCGTCTTAAGCCCCGCCTCTTGAGCCTCATATCGTATATAGCACGTGATGTGGCAGCGTTACGCAACACAGAATAACCCTCCTCTAACAATTAAGTCATAACCAAAAATTTTGGCGCCATGCTGAAGTGATTGCCGCAAGCGAGCAATGTACTCATGCGGATTATCAACGAAGAGTGTGTGGGAGGTATAGAAGGAACATTTGAACGTTTTTTGCTCGACTGCCGGACTTTCTATACCGATGTTGCTGGCGGCCAGATCAGCAACTCTGATGCACTAGGGTTCAGGGATAATGAAGGTATTGTAAATATGTCCAAAGGAGAGGTTAGTAAAGAACGGGCAGAAATTGGTGGTTTAAAAGCAGGGAATGGACCTTTTTGGGAGTCAGTATACAGTCGAACCTGGATTTATGAACCTGAATATTTCGAATTATACTCCACATCGAGACGCAAATTATGGCTTTTAAAATTCTGTGTGTAGTTATAGGTCACGCAGTATATCGAACTGCGATTTCTCCCGTCGTTCCATAACTCAAATGTGCGCCTCGCACCTGCAATCGGGCTTCTCCTAACGGCGGTCTTCGATCATTCTTCGGGCGCGGAGACAGGTCGAGTGCGCGGCCTTGGGTACCTGCTGGCAGCACTAGCGCCGTGAAGACGCGAGACGAGATGAACGTAGGTTGTGCTTGAGGGGCCGTCCCTTGTTCCTCACTGCACTTGGCTGTCATGCGGTGAAGTGAACCTAAGTAAAGCCTAGCGGCGGTTTGCCTCTGCCGAAAGTGTTGCGGAAACAAGCTGTCCCTTAATTTTAATGAGATTATCCTATTTAAAACCTGCTAGTAACAGGATTAGGAGGCGAAGAACAAGGAAATGTGGAGAGGTTGACTGGGCAAGGAACATCTATATGATAGGCAGCGGCCAGTCCCGCAGTACTGTCCGCTGCGGCTTCCATTCGAAGCAGGGTAGGCCTAGCGAGAAGTGCGCTGTCAGCACGCCTATGGAGGTGGTCCTGATCGCTGCAAGAAGCGCGTCAGCACCGTGGGTGCTAAGTGTGCTTGTAGTCTAATTTACAGATAAGCTTGTCTGCTGGCATTTTTAATATATCGAATTACTCATATATCGGACTATTTCGCGATCCCCTTCCAGTTAGCGATATATGAGTTTGACTACATCCTGAAAGAAATTGTAAGTTATACTTAAACATTTCACGACAGTGACTGAAGGAGCCTCTCGGCGCCCGCAACCACCCCGTTTCAAAGGGGACGCTCATACCATCCGTCCGTCCGTCCGTCCGTCCACATCATCATCCATCCATCCATCCATCCATCCATCCATCCATCCATCCATCCATCCATCCATCCATCCATCCATCCATCCATCCATCCATCCATCCGTCCGTCCGTCCGTCCGTCCGTCCGTCCGTCCGTCCGTCCGTCCATCCATCCATCCATCCATCCATCCATCCATCCA
Organism: Amblyomma americanum; assembly: GCA_030143305.2. Taxonomy (NCBI): domain Eukaryota; kingdom Metazoa; phylum Arthropoda; class Arachnida; order Ixodida; family Ixodidae; genus Amblyomma; species Amblyomma americanum. The sequence goes on from JARKHS020019337.1 coordinate 349,615, forward strand.
TCCATCCATCCATCCATCCATCCATCCATCCATCCATCCATCCATCCATCCATCCATCCATGTCTATACATCCATCCATCAACTCCTGTCTGTCTGTCTGTCTGTCTGTCTGTCTGTCTGTCTGTCTGTCTGTCTGTCTGTCTGTCTGTCTGTCTGTCTGTCTGTCTGTCTGTCTGTCCGTCCGTCCGTCCGTCCGTCCGTCCGTCCGTCCGTCCGTCCGTCCGTCCGTCCGTCTGTCCTGTCCAGTGTGTAATGAAATCAGATCCACGTATATTCCGCATAAATACCATTTCAACCTCTATTTGCAGCGCCTCGAAAAACATCGACCAAGTTTTAAGGATCGGGATAGCAAGTGCTGCATTTGTTTTAGTTTAGCACACAAATAAGCACTTCATTATTCAGGTAGAAGATATAAAGCATGGAACAGGAAATGGGGTCTCTGGTTACTTCAAACTACCACACGAATAGCCGTCTTCTAGACCAAGCTTATGTCGAGGTTTTGGAAGTGATTAGCAAAAGCATTGTGAAGATGCTAGCCGAATACTAATAGTGTCGCGCTGCAAGCAGGCGCTCGCGAATGAAAAAAGTTCCGGCAGCTTATCGAGAACTTTAATCGAGGTCATGCAGTCACGAGACTCGGGGTGGGAACAGCCAAGCGGCAATCACTGGTGTGGGCTATCCCGCCATGTGAGTCTGAGAGCCGCGCTATCGCATCAGGCTTTACAATCCGGAAGGTAAATTATTACCTTGACGCCTAACTCGTCGCATGCTCACAATAAAATGCAAAGACCGCTTCACCTCGTCAATGCCGTTCAGAAGGGGGGGGGGGGGGGGTAAAAAAGGGAAAAAAAAGTAATTTCCGCCTTGCACAAGCGTTTCCCCGAAAAAGGCAGCATGCGTGTCAAGAACTGAAATGCTCGCTTCCAACGACATAAAGCTGATCACCGTTACAGACAGGGCACAACGACTCAACACTACGAAAAATGGTAAATATTTCCAGAATATTATCAAATTACAGTCGCAGTTACCCCTGATAAGGAGAACTTAAATGCGTAAAAAGTTCTAGCACTGGCCAACTGATCTTGTTTGGTGTTTTTTCGCCTTATACAGGCGCTCATCAGACAGCCGCAACACAGGGCTCCGTGAAGTCTATCGTTACCCGAAAGCTATTGCTTCATTCACGTATGCCAAGTTCAGCTTAAATAAAAAAAATGTTTATAACGCGATAGGGTTAAAGGGCTCGTTGTCCAGAAAAATTAATGTCGGCGTTAGGAGCGACAAATCACGGTGGCAGGTGGTTCCCAGAGAGCAACATAGGAGACTGGTGGGCTACCTATAGGTCAAGTGACCTTGCGGCTTCATCGCAACGTGTCCACCGGATTGTGAGCAAACTGCCCACCGTGGCAGGTAATACGTGGCGGTTAAATTATTGATTGGTCGTTCGGGAAGAGCAACCTGTGCCGCTCAAGGCCCACCGCTGGGAGCACCTGCCATCGCAGGGCTGTCGAGCATCGCTTAACCGCTGTAGCAGTGCGCCAGGAGGGGTATGGGGACTCCGAGGGACTTATGAATGTAAAGTGGAGAATGACCTCCTGCGATATGAGAATTATGCCATTACGCTATCGCGTCATACTCTTAAGGCGGAGCTTAGGTGTCCCCTACAATTTTTTTTTATTTCTTCGCGAGAGAACGAACGCGATGTCTTCTAGATGTCAACGTTCAGTGCTTCTGCTTGGTGTTTAATGGACGACGAAAGACGACATCAGTTCAAACAGAATTGAGGCGGTGGAAAACTAAGTAAATCCAATAAACTTCTCCGAGAGATTTTACTAAGTATCCTTCATGTAGGGATAATAAACTCACGTTGATGTTCAGTGCAACAGATGACCAGGACCGTTCGCATATGTAAACTGCCACTGCGAAGGCAAAGATCGTGCTAGCCATCTTCCTGTTTACTAAATGCCTAGATGGTAAAGGAGCTATAGCTGGGCATGGAAAGACTGTAGATAATAATAATAATAATTGGTTTTTGGGGAAAGGAAATGGCGCAGTATCTGTCTCATATATCGTTGGACACCTGAACCGCGCCGTAAGGGAAGGGTAAAGGAGGGAGTCAGGAAGAAAGGAAGAGAGAGGTGCCGTAGTGGAGGGCTCCGGAATAATTTCGACCCCCTGGGGATCTTTATCGTGCACTGATGTTAAAGATCCCCAGGTGGTCGAAATTATTCCGGAGCCCTGATAGTCCGCTTCTCACGGTGGGCGCGGAGCTCGCTCAGGTCCTAGCGCTCACACATTGTAGTCCCCAAACAAGGCAGAAGGCTGTAATGGCGATAGAAACGACTCGAAGGGCCACTGAATCCTGAGCCCCGTTCTTCGCCGCGGCCATTTTCCACCGGCTCGCGCGCCGCGGTGCGGACATTTCTGTGTGGACTGCGGGGCTGGAGCAGCTCCGCTGCCGCGCCTGCATGTAGCCGCGATTTAAGGCCCTTCGGGTGCCGAAAAGACCATTGCCGAGCGTACTTCCACCACGCGATTGTGTTGCAGGAAGCCTTTGCGTTATCAACGGGATAAAATTGATGCGTTGATCATGATATTTATTTCGACATTCACGTTAATTGTGCCGGCGCTTAGCACGCGCTCGTGCTTATATATCGCTACCGCCTTGGTGCACTATTGCAGAGAAAACTTTTTTGGTGAATATCAGGCATTATGTGCATGGATAGCATGCAGTTCCAATTCCATTGTGTTCTTAATCCTTCCTGCCGGGCAAAAAGCACACTCCACAAATAGGGCTTCGTGGTCGCCTGCGTGGTGGTGCGCCGGTTACATCAACAAAAAATCGTTGTGAGCTAAACTGAGCCCCAGGGCTAACAGAAAACAAGTTTCGTCATGCTTTATGATATCTGGCTCATAAAAACTTATTTTCGCTTAATTTATCAAAGCTTGCATAAATGTTACGAAAGAAGCCAGATTTTACGAATTCTGCAGCCCGAAGTCGCGTTTAATTTATTCTGAAGCTCTCTGTGCTTGTGACAACGTGGCATAGGCGTTTGGCTAAGTGTTATAGAATTTACTAAAATCTTGTATATTTTTTCGTGCTTCGGTCAGATACCAACAGCAGAAAGATACTGCAGTCAGCCCTTTAGCCCGACGATCCATCTGAGATACGTGCGGAAATAGCAACTTAAACTGATAGCGCTCGTGCTTACATTCCCGTACGCGAAATGTGCTTAATGCGAACAATAGGAAGCTCAGCGCATGTATGCCGGAGACGTACTGGTGATTGAAAACACGCGCTTCACCCGGACAACCTTCAATCTGCAGGCGGCCGATCTAATTACCGCTTGCGCATCACTGCACCATCGATCGAGTCAAATCAACAAACCTAGATTCTGATGCATAAAATTATCATAAGTGGTAGCGCACGTAAAGGACGGCAAAAACTACGCACCAGCGCAGAAGCCTGCTTATAAGTACCGGTTTCCAGTCCGCACCCTACCTGGTCGAGTACCCTCGGATGTCACCTTAACGAGTAACAATGAGTTTTCGATAACCTCAGTACTGTCTGGTAGAGGGAAAATGTGAGTAGTGATGCACAGCACACACCCACATAGACTGTAGGTGATGGAGCGTGACGAAGCGACGGCGCCTGCGCGACCTGCAGTTCAACGCGCCAAATGGCGACTGGTGTCGAGAGTAGAGCGCACCCGCAGCCTGCGTCCGAGGGTAAAAGAATCCGATCTATAGCGTGGTGGAATGTGTTTATTGGAAAAAGCATACAAGGAATAAAGCGCAGCCTATTTCGTAAACGCTTCATGTTGCAGCACAAGATGCACTCGTTGAATTACTCATTTAGATGGGCGCAGTTAAAACTTGCTCAAATTACAGTAAAGAACACACAGATATCCCATAGTGACAAAATCATCATTTGTCGATCCACCGATCGATAATTTAAAGGGTCATTTTGCAATTTTTTTATGCCCCACTGTTTGCTAAATTCTATTTACTCAGCAATGCATGCTGCACCTTCGTCACTTGCTTGCCCTAGGCGCGTTTCGTGGTATGGGAGTTTCTGCTCAGTAAGTGTCAATTAATATTTTTGATGCAGGCTCTCATCACATTGAGTCTGCTGCATCCCAACGCATGTTAGCTAGCTTCCAGCCTCCAATACTTTTCTAGGCACTCGACTTAGTCTATGTAAGTAATAAAAACGGTGTAGAAAAAATTATTCATGAGTCAGCACCGAAAAAAAACAACATTGATTTAGTCATAACGGGGCCCAGACGCATGAGTGGAGCATCCTGTACCGTTGGCGGCTGATGCAACAAGCGAGGCCACTGTCGTGAGACCTTGTCGGACGCCAAGCGACGGGCGTTACCGCGGCCGCATTTGCCTACCTAGTACACTTAACATTCACCGGCTGTTTCAGTTGGCACGAGTGCCGACTGGAGAGGAAGAATTTTATCGCTCTCCGAAAAGTCGTAAAAAAAAAAAGAGAGCGAACTTAGGGCTGCATGATTTTTTTTTTCCCGAAGACCTTATATCTCGCAGAAATGCGATATGCTAATGCTGTTCATTCGCTTGCGTCGTCTGCAACGTTAATGATGCTGCGGCTTTAAATTTCACTTGGAATTGTCCTCTGAAACAAATTTGCTTTTGTCACTTCCGGATTTCTCTGGAAAGGAACGTATTTTCCCGGAAAAGTACCGACAAAAACTAAGCCGTGCAGGCTCTAAATTCTTCAATCGTTCAGTCAGAACCCGAAGAAAAATTTATATTGATTTTAATGGCACAAACGCAACTGAGGCTATAGGATGCTCTGAAGTAAAAGAATTGTGTCAGTTCTTTCACCGCACACACAATGTGATCACCCTCATCGTATCTTTATTGGCACACACATAATCATGCTCTTCCTCTTCATACGCGTTTTCTGTCTCTTCGACGATGTCTGTTCTGTGCTTGCTTGAGAACCCCTCTCCCGGTTGTGCGGGAAAGGGCGAGACCAGCGCCGTGTTCAGGTGACCTTGTGACGTCATCGCCTTCCCAACCAATCAGCGACTTTTGTGAATACCGGACGCGAAATCGCGATATATGAAGTCTAATGCAATGGTATATTAATAAAATATCGGTGCCGTTGTCTGATGCGCGCTACAAGGCTCACGGGATTACTCTGTAGGACCACAACTACGCGTTCTTCGTGATTTTTGTTACACATGGAGGCAGGTGACAGACGATCGAAGATGCAGTTGTGCTTATTTCCGATCGTGAATGTGAATTCTGACGTTTCGGCCTGCATTCCCGCCTTTTTCTTTCTTTTGTGTCTGTCAAGAAAGGACGCGTAAAAAGCCGCAGTGTCACGACTTCATCGCAGCGATAACGAAGGTATTGTCTTTCAGCAGCTCCTCGTACGGCGAACTGATAAATACTGAAGGAATGTGCCACATAAAAAAATAAAATCACTATCTTTCAATTTGAAAGCGGTCGGTCGACGATTCTAGACAGAAATGCATCCGCCCGGAAGTGTAAATTTTTCATACTGTTAATGAGAATACGATCATAATCTTGGTTTGCGACGCGACGCCTGCGTTGGACGAACTTCTCTCCTACGTCAGCCTGAAGGACATGCTGGAGTAGAAAGCGTATTTTACTTAGCAAGACTTCGGCTTGAGTGCTGTCTCTGAAGATCGTCCGTTTGAATGGCTATAGCTTTAAGAGCAGTCACTCTCGCATTAGTGTGAGGCCTCATATGCAAACCATCCGGGCCTGTTCAACCAAGTCCTTTCGCGATGCGTCAAGACGTCGACCTGCATTCAGCGAATCCCCCCGAGTGCAGACAGACGCGGAAGAGGCCCCATCACCGTGCGGCCACGGCTTGAAGGTAGCGAGAAAACAAAGTCAACCCAAGACCTCAAAAAGCACGAAAAACCGGCCGGTTCTGTCCGGCTTTCAGCTCACGAAAGTCAGCGTCACCTCACGGCTGGCTGACCCGGTAGAGTCAACACGACTTTCAAATAAGAAAATCAAAAACACACCGGGCCGGTTGCGTCCGGTTCTTTCCGGTTTAGAAGCCGCGGGCTTGCGACTCATCACGAACGCCTCATGGTCGGCGCGTTAATCCAACGCGCCGCCGCCGCTCGCCGAGGCGCAGTTCGAGCACATGCTCAACTGCGCAGAGCGTCCTCGAACTGCCACCGCCGCTTGCTGTCGGCCGGCTCTGAAGGCGCGCCGTGCTTCGTCACTCTTTCTGACGGCACGCCGTCTGGGGATGAGATTAAGGAAGGCCGACTTGACCCAGCCGCGCCTTGTCTGGCGAGCTGCGGGTGTCTTTAGTCCACAAGGCTGCAGACGTCCGCGCCTGCTGGTAAACCTCTCGCGACAGCGACCCATGAAATCTAATGACGTTAAGTTTCGGCCGCACCTGCTCCTCCTTTCACCCTCTCTCCACTCCCACTTGGCTGGCGCTCCGCTCTTCGAAGAGGTCGCCGATAAACACGTCCGAGGCGGCTGTGGTCGGCAGACGCGGTCCTAGATTAAAGGGGCACGGCGGGTGAACAGCGGCGGGCAGACTTTAGCGTGGACGTGCCTCTCTGGCTCTCCTCTGCCGCCGTCAGGAGTCATTCAACGGCGTGCCCTGAGCCTAGAGGCACTCGCGGCAGTAGAGAAAGAAAGTTTGAACGAGGTGAGACTTCGCCAAGGTATAGCTGATTGCGCCACGCTGCAGGGATGATGCGAAAACCTGTTTTGTTTGGGCTATTCATGCAAATATTGGTTTTGCTTTACACTGCTGCATTTTCTGTTTTTATTTTTTTTTCTTAAGCTGTTCGCCTGGTACGCACAAACGGGGTGACTAACGGATAGACAGACCAGATTGAAGGTATATAAAAAGGCAGCTAACGGCGCGAGTGATTGACGTGCAGGTAAAAATTTAATTTGCGGAATATGATCAGCATAAATTTTTGATACAGGCTACATAGGCACACATTCCTATATTCTCTGGCAGCGTAACGGCAATGTAATTTTCTAGCGTTAACACCGCGCGCATTTGTGGATTAATTTTTGGAATCGCCGCAGCTCGGCCGCGTGACGAGAGCTGCTTTCGTCAAGCTTTAAGTTGCGCTTGACTAATCGGAGGTTTTCCAAAGCGGGAAATGACCCCCTAGGTTTGAGCATTATAAAACTTCCTCGGTTTGGCTGTCGCGTACTTCGGAGAAATTAAAAAAAGTTCATGCGCGAATATATCGTTACGTTTCACATCTAGTGTACTTTGATATGGCTTAACAAACCGCCCGCGTCGTCCTGCTTGCTTGTCCTCTGTCTTCACCTGCGCTTTCAAACCTTCGTCTAATAATTACAGCATGCAATGTAAATTATCTGAATAATATAATTCGGAAACATCAATGATTGCTCGTAACTGTGACTGAACTACAAGTTAGTTTATGAAGAAAGCATACGCGTGATGGCTTACTGACCCTTGGTAGACACCGAACCCGTTCTGCGATTCGTAAGCAGTAATGTTATGCGAAGCATTCTGACGTACCCGCTTGCTTTTCTTGTAAGCTTACTTTGCGATCAGCCACGTAAAACAAAACATGCCAAAAGGAGCCGTGCTTTCAAAAAGCGGCCCTTAGACATCGACTTCTTAAAGATGTTTTAATGAAATTGAGCTGTGAGTTTGTTTATAGTGCACTCTTGTGTTGTGCCAGTTGTCATTCCGTTTTGTGTTGCAGTTAAGATATCGTTTTAAAGTAACACACAAGCCAACGTGACACAGGGACATGATGGGAAACGGTGTGTAGAAACAGTACAATGAAGAACTTGTCGCCTCTTTCTTGTCCTGCTTCTACGAGCCGTTTTCCACCGCTTTTTGTGTCACCAACTACCCGAAAGGCAGACGCTGTACTTTAGCTTCTATTCGATAGTTATGGTACAAGAAGTGGCTCTATCTTATGCTCTGCTACCACGTACCTTTGCCATACTGCCCCCTCCGTCTGCCAAGATGAGTTTACGAGCCGTGTTTCACGTTCGTCTGATGAGTAGCATGTCCACAGTGGATTCGTGAACTTGTTAAAATCCACGCCTGTTCGAGGATTACGCTAATAGTGAGAAAAAGATCGCAGCCTGTGAAAAAGCCGCATCATTTATCAAGAGCTCGTCCATCTGTTTGTTTCTGACGTCCTCGTCCGCTGCGTATCCAACAGCTCTCAGACAAGCTCTAAGCTTGCGTGGCAGCCATCTTCGCACCTTGCAGATGCTGGCTTGTCAGCTTCACACACAACACCATTTTCACAGAGGCACTAGTTTCACAACGAAGTGCCGTAGGCGTCTGCATTATGAAAGATCAGGCCAGACGGTCAGCGAGTCTGGAGAGGTGCGTACAATATTTTTTTTTTCCTTTGTTACACACTCTGCATAGAATCGATGACGACTTCCTGCTCCAGAAGCTGGCTATTCCTCTGCTGAGAAAATAGAGCAACCGCACATAATTGAAAAGAAAGAAGAGCCAGCCAATGAGCGAGGACGACATCGAGAGGGTCGAGTCCTTCTGCGGACACCTGCAGGATGAGTAGGTCTTCTACGCTGTAAAAGAGAGGAAATGAAACACACGCACATACATGCACAAACACACATTAGAGGAAACAGGGCTTGCGAAAGAGCAATAACAAGGTAAAAAACTGCTAGCAGCCAGCTTGGGTTCGAAATGACCTGCTCACTTCCCCTCCCCCTCCTTCTTTCCCTCTCCGCACTCCACCATCGAAGCCTGTCCGAAGGAGGTGCTCGCTCATTAAACGCCCACTTCGCCCAGAAATCGCTGCCCAGCGAGCCTCGGCAGGCGTCCCGTGGGAGAGCAAAAGTGAGAGCGAAATGGACACGAGAGACGCTCGCAAAGAAACAACACACAAAAACGCAAGCAGAGCGCGACGGCGACCTCGCGGGGTCTGCTGTCGGTGTAGGGGGGCGTCTGTCGCCATCGGATCTGCTGGTCTCGTCGTCGTCATGTCTGCGGTGCGCTGGTAGCAGAGGCGGAGCGCCGTCATCGGAGAGGCCATGTGCTGTGTCCTTGGGGTCGGTCGCTCATCCCGTTCCCGGAACCGGGCCCTCCCCTCTCAGCAGCAGCCGCGGTCGGTCCATATGGTCGGCCGGTGGAGTTCTCAGAGGAGGCCCCAAAAGAACTAGCGCAGCCATTCTCTGGAGCGTGGCCGCGGCGAGGACTCAGCAACGCGGGGGCCAAGGTCACGAGATGGGTTCGAGGTCAGAAGAGACGCGTGCGCCGTTCAGCAAGAGCTGGAATTTGTTTCTGCAGGCTGCATACCTTACCGTTACTGTTTGCAGTTCTGAATTTCGGTTTTTATTCGATCTGAAGTTACCTCTTCCTAAAATTAACGGTGCTATTAATCTTCACAACTTCAATCGCAACTGGCGCCACATTGGAGAGCACCAGCGCAGTTTTCTATTTTGAAGAGTAGCCTGCAATCTACGACGTTCTCGCTTTCGAAGTTGTTTCGCTCATGACTTGGGGAAATATAATTGACGCTGAAGTCGGTCTCAGCTAATTCCAATAGCATTAAATGATCTTCTTGAAATAGAAAGTGGCATTAATGAATGCCACAATGACTTGCATGTAGCATAAAATTACTGAGCTGGTAATCGCACAAGTGCAATGAAAAATAGTTTTCTTACAACGTATACACGCTGCACATTTCGGATGCCCTCTGACACCGGGAAAACATATGGTCGGCCGATGTTGTTTTCTGAGCACCGAAACAGAGGGCTGTCTTACCATCGCCGCCGCCCCGTGTCGCGCACCAACCGAGCAAGAGTCAAGGCCCCCAGCCAACTCAAGCCTCGGGTAGTACACGATCGACTTTCCGTACGCAGGTCAAGATGCTAAGAAACTACAGCAAGGAGACTTCTGCAACGATGTTGCTGTAATGGAGTTCATCTTGTATCAAGCTACGTATAAATTTCTAATTATTTTTAAACAGCACTCTTCGTGTGCAACAGATTACGGAACCAGTAATACATCATCATGATCATAGTCATCAGCCTGACTACGCCCACTGCATGGACAAAGGCCTCTCCCGTGCCTATCGGATTAACCCGTCCTGTGCTCTAGCTGCTGCCACCCTTTCCCCGCAAACTTCTTGATCTCATCCGCGCACCTAACATTTCTGCCGGCCCTGCTACGCTTGCCTTCCCATGGAATCCAGTCTGTTGCTCTTGAGGAGCATCGGTTGTCTTGTCTTCGCATTACATACCCTGCCAAAGTCCATTTCTTCTTGAGCACTAATACATCTATCTTGAAATGCGTGAAAAGTTGCAGCAGGAATGAAAAGAACAGCAAGTACCAATAAAAGTTCTAAGGCTCACTGCTACGCCAGAAGCTTCGAAACTATTTTTCCGTGAGACATGCCTAGGAGGGTAATACAATTTCCGAACAAGTAACAAGAAAACCAACTTCTGCACACGACAGCGGCGTCTTTATAGCGTAGACGGTATGTAAGGTTTGCTAAGGTCCTTTCATGAACTTTATGGTTAGTTGGTCCGCTGCCTCAAAAGGTTTGAACTCCACTGAATTTAAACTGGACGAAGATTTAGATAAACAAACGACACTAACATGCGCCGGCTTCTCGGATTACTGCCGCAACGCAGACGAGGCCAATTTATAGCAGGCAAAGCTAACCACTTAAATGTACGACCTGATCAGTTTTCTGCTTGGTGCCTTCTTAACTTAATTTACTGATTAAATTTTGAACAGAAAACCTGAGAAGACTGTGTTATTTTTTCCCTTTGCTTCCGTCCGTCTTTGGACGACTCTGCAGAGAATAGACTATCTCTTTACTCTGAAGTCCGAAACATGACGGCGTAACCTGGCGAGCACAACCACTGATATAGCGATGAAGAATTTGAGCTAAAACGCAGCATGCTTCAGGTAATTTGCCTCGCTGCAGCTGGCTACACCTCGGTGTGCTGACAATGGGTTACGCACGAAAGAAATTGTGCAGCTTTCACTTTCGGTTTTACAAACATTCTTGCAACATGAACTGGTGGGCACGTTGGTCACACATGATTTATAGTGAAACAGAGCAACGGCTTGTGCACTAGAAAATGCTCTTAGCAGTGGAAGAAAGGAAAAAAAATGGAGGACGATAATGAAGCCAGATGCGAGAAAGCTGCGATATAAATTGTATTTGTCATCGATGATTACATTGAAGCTTTTATCAAATTATTGCTTTTACTCGAAGCCGAGGCTTCACAGACACGACCGAATTTTTTTCCGGGGGGTGAGGGTGGGCGGAGGTGTATGGGTGGTGGATAGCGACTCGCTTCTGTAGGGTACACGAGGGATGGGGATGTGGTCGAGGGTGGTATAACGGTTTTGAATCCGCTAAATGTTGGCAACGTTTTCGAGCACTCCTCTTCACTTGGTAAAAGATGAAGCAAAGGCCGAAAAGAAAACAGATAGGAAATGCCTGGGCACATGAATGCACAGACACAAAGAAAAAAAAACACTTAAAATGTCAAGCTGAACACTGTGTAGCAGCAGGAACATTGTAGATTAAATGTTTAGCTCGCGTACGCAAATTTACTTACATGAGCAGTTAGGAACATGCTCAAGTGCGCGAAAAGCCTAAAGCAAGCATTTTAAACCCTCGTGCACTTTTGTACCCAGTCTGATTCTTCTTCCAACCGAAATATTCCACAGGCAGCCCGCTTCTTCAGACAGGCGTAATACAGGAGGCCACCATTAATGGAACAACGCGTACTAACACTGCCGCGTAGCGACAGTGGCTGATTAGCCAGCGTCAGCATGATTAGCGAGCGCCAACCTCGAACGATGAACCCACGGGCGTGGCGTAAACAATGCGTGAACATTTTCAGCGCGCAAGCAATGTTATCAATTCTTTGTTTCGGCCTTCCTGGGGACGGGAAAGCAGATTCGCACAAGGCCCACCGCTTGTCGTTCACTTTCCACAATGAGGGCTGTCGTCGGAGCGAGGTCCCTGACACCGACGAGCATGGCCCGTCAACTGTCTTCCTGGGAGAGAGGGCAGCACAAGGGGCTGCTTGCTAAAAGTGATCAGAATAATTCAGAAAGGACTTCTGCAGCCAGCCTAAAGCACGCAGCAAGGAGAAAGAGTGTCTTTATTGGAGGTAACTTTACAACGAGTCGTATGCAATTCCGATATCTTCTGCAATAACGCTGACGATAACGAACATGCCGTAAAACACCGAGAACAATGTGCAGATGTTACGGACAGTAAGCGTGGACACGTAAGCGAAAGGGGACCTCAGGGGCAACTCAGTGTTAGCAGCTTGCTGAGAGAGAGAGGGATTATTGACTTTAAAGGCAGAGAGATTGGCTTGAAAGATATCTGGCCTGCAGCTTGTTTAGATCACAGAAATACGCTCGATGGAACGCTTCAAACAAACAAATGGCATAGGAATTCTCAGAACACCACGTGATCACTTTTTTTCCACGTTTGCCGATAGAGGGCTGGGGATTCCTTTCGCTTCTTTGCTTCCTTTGTTCCCGAGGCCTTTGTCTCACTCGAGGCCCGTCACAGCTCCTCCAGCAGCTAACAAAGGTGGCTGTTTTTTTGTTTGTTTTTAAAAGAATGGCTCCTGCCGTCAGGCTTCAAATTATGCTGCTTGCATTATACAGCGCCACTTCCACGTCTTTGTTCCCGCTTTGCCATTCTTATGATGCCGTATTCTCCGCAGTACCATATTCCCTTCCCATATCGTTACCTTTGTGTGGTAGCTCTGGCATATGCTGCCTATGCTCTCTCCTTCGTCGCCTTGCACTACTTCTTCATCATGTTTTGATAGTGTAGTTGTGTGCCCAGCGTCCTTCGTGCTAGTAGCATTCCCCTGTTGTTAATAATGTCTTCGTTTCTCAGCTCTAGGATTATCCCTATGGGCGAGGCAGTGAAAAAGTGAGCAAGAGATTATGTGAGTTACTATCTGAATAAGCCTCAGTGTGAGTAAGTGTGAGAGTGAGTGAACAGGTCGGCCAGTGAGTAATAGCGAATAGCTGCCGGTATTGGTCACTCCGAGTTGGTCGCGCAGTCGAACAAGCGATTTGGTTTCGGGTAGTCGCTCAGTGACAGACTTTCCTTGCGTACTTAGAGCGCGACCTCAACACGCGAGTCTTCCTAGTCCAGATGATGACGCCGCTACATGTTTATCTGCATACGTCTTCGCGTAACGGTGGTCCGGGTCCTTCTCTGTTCCCGAAGAAGTGGTATCCGATGCCGTTGGAAACGAAGGAATAATTCGGAAGGGATTATTGTGCGGTGTCGAGTAACAGGCTCGTACGTCTGTTTACGTAGTAAATAAAGGTAGGGTTTCTTGGTTTTTATTTTTGGATATTGCGTCGTCTTTATCGGTGTTTATTTCATAACGCGACTTGCAGTTTTTTTTTTCGGCGAATATTATTTCTGATGGAAGGAAACTTTGAAACTCCACAGCCAGCTTGCTATACGCCTTGTGTGCCATGGCCACCCGCTTCTTTCGGTTAAAACCTGCATTGCACATACGGACGCGTCGATTATAAAAAAGTGTGGTACAACAGTAGTCACTATCCCGACACACAGGGAGCTGAATGTACGTCATGAATACCTATCAGGCCTTCTGGACCCGCTTGTGATGGAACTTTATCCAACACGCGACGCTGTGGAGGCCATAAATAAAACAGTCTGTAGCAGAAGCCCACATCTTTGCAGACTTCTTATAAGCCATAATACAATTGAAAGAGTTGCACGTACACTATGTGAAACCCAGGAGATCCATGCACTCAATAAGAAAACAAAGAAACGCATCCAGATATATGGACAGAATACGATGCTGAGAACCCTGAGCAGAAAAATATAGACAACCTTACGCACCAAGTTCCAAACACTAATGCATCCCCCACCAGGCTGCCTTTTGACGCCCGATCCGCTCTCCCAATCTTAGCATCCTCTTTATATAAAAGTACGCATACGTGCTTTAATTCCCCGTGCACTTTCTCCCTCCCTCAAAGCCTAACGAGATTGGTGGAGGTATCTCTTAGAAATATGAGGGCTGCATGGGGCGGCCCTTACCCCGTCGATCACGTGCCGATGGGGATCTGAAGAAGACGCAGTACCCACCACCTGCGCGAGGTGTTCCACGCCGGCTGCAGAGGTGGATGTATGCCACCTGCTGTGGACTTGTGCAGGACAAGGGCTTCAAGGACACGAAATTTACAAGAATCGGGACTAACGGCGACAAGGGAGAAGGATTTCTCCACATGGCTGACCGACACCAATAAGAGCATGAGCCTTCTCCAATTCCTGCATGAAAACAGCTTTCACGATTTCCTTAAGTAATATACAGCGAACCCAAATTATGGCTTTATGGCAAGGGTGCGAAATAAAAAAAAAAATCCGCGCACTTCTGTCGTTTATTTTTCGTTTTAAAGCGAAAAGTACAATCACTCAGTATAAAAGAAGCTGTGATGCTTGCCTTGTGCGCATATTACTCCCTACTTGCGCGAGCAAAGTTATATAAGGTTTTGATTTGTACAGTGTGTGCACTTCGTTACTCAGAGCCAACGAGAAATTTAACACCACGGCGGTGGAGTTAAATACTACTGCATGCTTTTCAACCACGGGCACTGGTCCTCAAACTATGCCAAGTGGCTCCGCCACTTGGCTGTCACAAGTCAAGGTCGCTCATGTGGCCACCTGTCGCGGGCTGCGCGACCAGCACAATTACGTACCTACAGGCAGTGTTCAACAGTTTAAACGGGCTCTGAAACACCTTCCGAGGAGAGGACATCAACTCGCTTAATCACTGCATTGTGGTGTCATGGGAACCTGAGCCAAGTAATACACCTCTACACGCAGCAGACGACCCGCAATCGCGCGTCAAAGTTGGCGAGTCCTTCCCGGCAACTTTTTCATGCACGAACCCTCCTCCGTCGCTCGCATCTACGTATACATGTTGAGAACTGGCTACTGGTTAGATTCTTTCAGACGTCAGGCAGCTACCATGGCCGCGGCCAATTAGCCGCGTAGCTCCGGCCGGTCAGGAAGTTCCGCCCCCGGAGGTGGGGCTGGCGGAAGAGCGCCGACCTTCCAGGGTGCAAAAAGTGACGAGAGGAGAGGGAAAGGCTCGAAGGCGCTGAAATTCAAATTTTGACTACAGATAGCTCAGCTTCTACAAAACGCATTCAAAAATTCTTCCTGGACAATATTCGAGAAGCGGCGTGCTTTCACATCCAAGGCATACCGCAACTTTATTAGAGCCCCTTTCAGAGCCCCTTTAAAAAGAGATGACGCTGAACAGCTGCGCACGGTTCAGTGTTACGGTTGCAAGATAAAGAAAAAAATTGGCTGGTGGTTTAGCATTGCTAAGCACGAAATCTTTATTTATTTAATTTATTTATTTGCAAATACTGTTGGCCGTGGGGCCGTTACAGTGGTGGGGCGTGGCACTTGAGGAGTGACATGTTTCCTTTTGATTATACAAAAATGCAAACTTCCTCTTCATCTGCACAATAATATTTCTTGCAGCGCAATGTTTTTCTTTTTCTACAGAAGCAGTGTTAATAAATATTCACTTTAAAAACAGTTATTTCACACAGAAAAAAAAGAAAACTTTTCTACATTCCGGCCTTCACCTTAGGCGAGATGTAATCATCAAGTGGTTAGGCGCATGGCATTGAAAATAACTTTTTAGCACGAAATGAAGATAGCTTTTTCGAACGTTGTTAATGTACTGGACTGTAAGAGAAACGCTGGTAAATCATTCCATTCTGCTATCGTGCTCGGAAAGTAAGAATTAGCGTACACATTAATGCGTGGGATCGGGGTTTGGTAACAGTATTCATTGCTTGCTCTCAGATGTGTAAGTTGTTTTGGGATCAACTATTGATATTGAAGCAATGTCTTGAGAGCTGAAATAAAAATTTTAGTCCGGTCATTCGGCTAGAGGTGGCAAATTGAGAAGACGCAGCATCTCTGTTGCAGAATCAGTACGCGTATATCTGGACATTATAAATCGAGCTGCTCTTCTTTGCACACTTCCAAGTTTTTCTATTAAACCACTTTCTACAGGATCCCATATAATGCAGGCATAGTCTAATGTTGGTCGCACATAAGTAAAATAGGCAGCTAACTTGGCAGATTGAGAGGCCAGTTTTCACATTCAGCGCAAAAACCAGTTTTTTTTTTCAGTGGCTGAGCAGATTTTTCCAGCTTAGATCTCAAGAAATTAAGACTCCCAGGTATTTAAGTGTTTCTACTGTGCTAAGTGCAGTAGATCCTAGCATATAACATGGGCATGTTTGGTCCTGTTCGTGACGCGCAAAATTACTGTTTTCTCTTCGTTGATTTTCATTTTCCAGCCTTGGCACCATTTTTCGACAGCTACTATAGAGCATCATTAAGTGCTTTTTGATTATCTGTATTATTTATACCACAGTAGAGCAGACAGCCGTCTGCGAAAAGTCTCACTGTAACATCTTTATTAATATCGGAAGCAATGTCGTTAATATAGATTAAAAATAAAACGGTACCCAAGACAGACCTCTGAGGTACACCGGAGGTTACGCTTAATAATTCTGATTTACTATCATTTTTTGAGCGAAAGCACAGTTTTTCCAGGCGGACACAACCGCCACGTACCTTAAGGAACGATTGAGGTGTCCACTGAGCCAGGGAGCCAGTTATGCGTGTCCAAATTTTTCAATGTCAATGCAATCTGACCAATGTACGCCGGCAGCCTATGCTCCAGTGCCGCGTTTCTGCCACAATGTTGTCAAGGCCAACACGTATTGCAACAGCACCTTGTTTCTACCACAACGTTGTCCACGCCAACGCACGAAGCGCACATCTTTCTCTCACTATACCGTCACATAGCTCAAAGCGCGAATATTACTTTGATAGTATATATAGTAGAAAAAGAATGTCATGTATATGCGCGAGAGTGTGTTGCAGTTTAGCACGTAGAGCGAACGGCTGCAGTGATAGCTCTAGTGCTCTCGGCAGTGGCCAGCGAAGCTGTTCTGTTCGCGCCGCCGCGGGTCGAATCCCAGTGGCGGCAATATTTATTTATTTATTTATGCTTCGCCCAAGGTCACCCTTAAGGTCAAGCTTCACACAAACCGCTGAGCCGGTTTGACCTCGGGAAGTAGCGCTTCCGCACCAGAAACTCTCACAAGACCGGCATGTATAGCCATTGTGAAGACACCGTAAAAGCTTCTTTGTATCAGATTTCCACCTTCGCTTCGACGCGAGAACCGAGAAAACGCTCAAGAGGCGAGAAAATCCGCGTGAACTGGTTGCAGGCTCTATAACATATACATATAACACACCCAACGTTCGTGCTGCGGCACAGCCTAATTAGCTTTCAAATGTCAGTTTCATTATTCGCGTTGTTTACGCATGACCTTAACACCGACTTCTTTCCAGCGGTACGAAGAGCTTCTTGCTTGGAGGCGGCCGTCGATAGAACCCTCTGTCGCGGGCAACAACATGTAAACAAACATCACATGGCGCTGCATAATTTCTCGCAGGGCCGCGAATTGGCTGAGGACTTCCGCGAACATGCTAATGAGCTGCCGAGATTTGGTGAGTGAGCCGCCACTGCCTCAAAGGAAGTAGCGAGCCACTTGCGTGGGGTTCAGCGATCGTAACGAATAGGTCAAAACATATCGCGTGACATGCAAGACTGCCAGTGTGAATGCGCCTTTAGAGTATATCGACTCATGTACTATCATGAGCAATTTGAGCAAGAACGCGGGAGCGCGTGGCCGATAGCCTCAAAACCCTCCTTGTGGCGACACACGGCGGCCGCTTTCAGCAAAAGTGGAGGGGGTTCGTCAGCTGGGCATTCTGCCGGCGCCCCCTGCCGCGCGCATCTTTCCGAAAACGTGGAACATTACGTCCGCACCTGAAAGTGATAACGTTTAATCATCGTAGCGTTTGGCAATGCGCCTTACGCAGTGATTCATAATTGTGACCGCAGAACACGGCCGCAAGATGCGGGTGCGATGAACGGCCATGACTGTGCAAGGTCCGAGGCTTGGCCGCGGTATTTTCACGCGAGCGGCTTGATTTCGCGCGCAAGAATCGCTGCATGCAGGCCGCGCTTGAAAGGAAGTTTACTTTGCAAGTGGTCGCCGATAAATGAAAGCACTGGTAGTGGTTCCTTTTTCGCGGTCCCACTATCAGCGTTTGAAACGAAACGGAGCCGCGCGGCGCAGTGAGCAGGAAACTGTTTTAATGGTGTGTGTCATTGTGCAAAAATGACATAAAAACACTCAAAAAAGCACTCCTGTCAGTATATTTACATTAGATTCCTTGCAGTTTGTGCCTCAGTAGCGCGTCATGCCACCGGCGCCCTGAATGACACGCTCCATTCTGGAAGGCAGAGAGGCATAAAGAGATTCAACGAGAGTTGTGTCCTGCTGAAGGCGCCGCCATTCCTCTTGCGTTGCTTCCCACAGTTGCGCTCTTGTGGCCGAGTCCAAGGATTGTTTGGAAAGGCCGCTTTCATACGGCCCCAAACATGTTCGGTAATATTTAGGTCGGTACCTTTTGGCACCATGCGAGGCACATAACGCCTCGCTCCTCTAAAAGGCTTGTCACCACCTTGGCTGTGTGCACAGGTGATAGATCATGTTGGTACAGGCAGTCGTCATCCGGGTGCGGTCCTTTCAGCTCACACGGAATCATCGCATCGCTTGGTCTAATATTGTGCAGTAAGCGGCGCTGGTGAATTTTCCATCATTTCTCACCAAGGGCCCAAGGCCATCGCATGAAAGCACACCCCACACATTCACTGATGCGCGTCCGTTTGATGCAACTTCGTTGATGTTTTGCGAGCTGAAACGTGGTGTGCACTCTGTGCGCCATACTCTCTGTTGCTGATCCCAGCGGCTCGAAAATGCTGATTCATAAGAAAACAGCACCTTCGTCCACTCGTTCACCGTCCAGCCACGGTGGTTCATGGCGAACTTGAGCCGAGCTGTTATGCTAGCTGTCGTGAGCAGTGGTTTCTGGGCGGCAATACGACTTCGCAGTCCGGCTTCTCCGAGTCTCCGTCGCACTGTGGTGCAACTCACATGGCCGACATCAAGAGCACTGCGGATGTGCTTGGCAGTCTGAAATGGTTTGTCGCTAGCAGCGCCAATGATGCTGAGATCTTCGGCTTGTGTGGTGCAAGCGTGGTCGCCTGTCGTGCGGTGAATCTTCCAGCCGTCCTTCGGTTCGATATGCTTGGACGATCCTGTTTACTGTGAACAACGGACGTCCTGTCGCAGAAGAAATATATCGCTGAGAGTGGCCTTTTAAAGACATTTCTACAATTGTCTTCCGCTCGCTGATAGGCAGCCTAGCCATCGTTGTGCCTTGGAATGGAAAAAAGGAGCTTTCCGTCTGTCGCTGAAGCAAAATAGTAGCCTGTCTTCACCCCAGAATAGAAAAAAAAATTGTCTGAGAACACGGATGACCACAAGGATCCCAATCAATTTAGCACCTTCCTTTATAACTGCGTAAGGCGCACTGCCAAACCCTACGATGGTTAAGCGTTATCAGTTTCAGGTGCAGACGTAATGTTCCACGTTTGCAGAAAGATGCGCGCGGCACGGGGTGCAGGCAGAATGCCCAATGGGCGAACCCTCCCCACTTATTTGCTGAAAGCGGCTGCCGTGTGTCGCCACAAACAGGGTTCGAGGATATCTGCCCCGCGCTCCCGCGTTCTTGCTCATATTGCTCATGGTATACAGTACATTCAGGACCACTGCCAGTCACGACCTCCTGCGTACGCGCAGATCCCTATAGCTTGAATGCTGAGTCGGCAAACGACAGTGCGCAGGGTGATAAGGTGACCGACAATCTCATGTCGGCTTCGGCTGTTTCAGGAGACTCCTGCTTCCTTCTCGCCAGCCTATTGTCTCCCTTATCTCTGTTCCATTATCGCGGCTGCCTAGAGAAGGCGGACATGGACGGTTTCTATCAGTGGGCTTTTTTAGCAGTGCCAACCATTGTTTCAGTCGAGGAGCTTCTCTTTCAAGGAACTGAAGTCACGTACAGCACTCGGAGCGATAAAGCAGAATGGCGCGAGCGCTCCGCATGCTTTTCTTAAATGTTTTCTGAAAGCAAGATGGTTATATTGGCGTATAGCATTTGTTAACGCTTCCTGGACCATAGGGTCTGCTTTTGAACTGTGTAGTGAGGCACTGACGCCACTTGAGCACGCGAGTATTGAGGTCGTGATAGACCTAAGGCAAAACTTCTTACCGCGATCAAAGTGCACAGCTAGTAGAGGTGCAAATGGGCCGAGTTGGTTTTTCATGATTGACTTCTGAGCGCGCTACTCCGGTTACATAGCAAGGGACGAAAAAACGACACACACTCAGTTGGTCTAGATATGAACGTGCGTGTGTGTGTGTGTTCCTTGATGTTTGGTTCCAGTGGATAGTTTCGCTTTGGCAGTTGACCTTCTAGTCTTTTTCGGTGGCTTCCTCAATTGATGGTAGCCAATTCTATAGATTCTTAATGTCACTTGTAGTTCTTGACTTCCTGCCCATCGGTTCTCCCCGTCCTTTCCTAACTTTCCCACTCAAGTTGTTTTTCAGGACTGTGCTTCTAATATTAGCACATGCATTTGGCGCGTGTACTACGAACTGAATCTCTTGTGTTGCATCAGTAGGTGCACCATCCAGTTAGTGTTTAACAGTGCAACACAGTAATTTATAGCCGCAAACACAATGAACTTGCTTCATCGTGGCAGATTACCGTAAATAAAGAGAGAGTTTTGCACGAAGATACGTGATCGACCGACTACGGTAAATGCTATAGCAGTGAACTAGAACCTAAAGCTTAGGAAAGAAGAATTACTGGGACACCAAATTCCATTATGCACTGATAGTGCCTTTAGCGGGATTTACGTTACTTCCGATCTACTGACGTCTTCCCTCCATCCAGCGGGAATGCTCACATCTCGTGACGTCACTGCCCTCGAACCAATGGGCAAATTTCATGACCGACAATGTATTTTGACCCCATGGGGCTTCTAATGATATCGCATTAAAAGAGGTCCTTCGCGCCACAGTTGGCTCCAAGATACGTTCGCTGCCACAGCCGTTCTCTCAAACTGTCACAACCATGGCACGTCTGAAAGGCATTGTACAGTGGCGAGTAAAAAAGATTAGCACTAGTGAAGTGCCACAGCGGCGGCAGGTAGCAACGCTCGGCGCTGCGGTTACGAACACGCCGATAACAGAAGTGTCAAGTGCTTTCGCAAAAGAACAGCGCCTCTCCAGCCGCCCGGAGCGATTTTCACTGTTCCGGTGACGTAAATCTAACTAATCTTTTTTACTTGCGACTTTGCATAACAGTCGCAGTGCGTCTTCCGTGACTAAAGTCTACAATCCTCATTAGCGGAATCATTCGGGTCCATCTCCGGGATACGCACTTCCGCTTGCAGGGTTCAAAAAGTACGTGTATGTTTCAACTGCAGCAGGAACCTATATGCTGCCAAATAGTTCAACGCAAGGTGCTACACAGTGATTAAAACCAATATATTAATTTGGATATCAGCTATGTTAACCTAAAAGAAAGCGGCTAGTCGTTATTCTGCGCATCATATGTCTTGCCAATTTTATTCCTTTGTAGAATTAATGTTTGCAGATGACTTCAAGGAAACTTTTTTTTTGTTCACTGACACTGCCCATTGCGAATTCCTTACGGTTTCGCTGTGGTTCTCAAGCTTTACAGGGAGGTTTTTTATGAATGAATTAAAAACGTTTATTGAGTAGAGCGAAGCCTTCTCTGGCGATTGGATGTTGCCCCTAGTTCAGGGCCACTACTGAGGCTAAACACTTTAACAGATTTGCCTGTCTGGTTGGGTTTGAAGACATAATAAACTGCACATCTCCAACCAAAAATTTTAATTTTAACCCAACGTTTCGAAGCCGACTCGGCTACTTCATCAGGGGTGACTGAGGGCAGCAGCTAGCGTCTTCTCTTTGACCCCCTCCTCCCCTCCATGCTTAAAAGACGCTAGCTACTGCCCTCAGTCGCACCTGATGAAGGAGACGAGTCGGCTTCGAAAAGTTGGGTTCAAATTAAAATTTTTGGTTGGAGATGTGCAGTTTAGTATAAGGACCACTACTGAGACTGCAGCAGCTCTCGCCCGGTCCACCAGGGGCCTCTTGTCTTCCAAGTTTGTTGCGTGCGGAGAGGAGGAGGAAACGGCTGAACACTTGATACTTTTCTGTAAAGGGCTTCACCCTACAGTGGAAGGCAGCGGGGCTGACTTACCCAAGGCATTGGGGTTTAGGGATAGTGAAGGGAAAGTGGATTTTAAGAGGTTAGAAGTAACCAAGCGAAGGTTATCTGATTGGTGGCTAAAAGCAATACAGGAGTAAAATTTCACAAGACATGGCTACGTGGCTTGAGCCACCGCCCGATTTAAAGGGTTCGGCCGTACCCATCCATCCATCCATGAGCCGGACAAAGTCTCCTCCGACTGCTCCTGTCTTGAGTTTTGTACTCGGGAGCTGCCGTCTTGCGCTGGCAGCCCCACGAGGTGTTATATAGGATGGCTATACTTGCACGTAGAGCGGACACACGCCCCTATTGTCTCTTGGGTCACTTTCACTTAGGATGCTTAAACTATAGGGTCGGAGGCTCCAGGAGGGCCACTCTCTACACAATAGTCATGGACTCACACGCAGCCTGCCGCAACTACCTTAGGGGTGGGATCTGCACGCCAGCTGTCTACTTCGCCCCATAGCCGACATTGGCGAGCACCAAGTTATAGCTGACTGGGAACTGTGCAGAAGATACCTCAGCTGAAGGGCAGGTTAACCTAGCTGCTGAGTACCCAATGGAAGTCAGACCAGCGGTTCTGACGTATAGTGGTATAAGAATATCGTGGGTTGAGGATGATCATATTGCCCCCCACCCCCCACACACACACACACAACCAGCTGAATAAAAACAAAATAGGCAATCGATTGAAGGCGACTCCAGACAGACGCTTACCGTAGAGGTTCTGTATACTTTTTACGGTATATTTTCTTTTCTGCGGTGCTTTCAGCTTCTTTTCCAAGCGAAGCTAAGGAGCACGTGCTGCATGCCTCGGGAAGAAGAGGAGAAAGAAGACCGCTGCCGGGCCCAAAGTGACTGGCCCATGCAGTTTCCTTCCTGGGCAGCTCTCCCTGCCCAATGGACGACTCGCGTCGCCTGTTCTTCATTCTTTGCGGTTTGGCGGCGGCTGCTGCGGTCACCTTTGCGGCAATTTCGACCGCCCTGTACTTCGCCGTCCGCAGGCAACGGCTCGAGAGTCCGTCAAGGACGAGCGGACGTCCGTTCTGCTGCCCGGGAGAAGCCGAGGAAATGTATCGGTACATCAACACCACCCTGAACCCCTGCACAGATTTCTTCGGCTTCGCATGCTCCAAGGTTATCGCGTTGAAGTTGTGGAAGCAGACGTCTGTAAGCGCGGAGCTCGTCCAGGCCATGATCACGGGAGTGATGCCCAAGGGCTTGAAGATGGGAGATGCTGGAGCCTTCCTGACCGCTTACTACTCTTCTTGCGTAAATACAGTTTCGCGCCAGGATTTCTTCCTCTCGACCTTGGCGAGGGCTCTGGTCCGGAGGACAGAGATGCTGCTAAAAAAGCCCTATTCCAGGAATGCCTTCGTCTACATCACAGCTGTGTCTCTGCAATATAACCTTCCGTCAGTCATCGACGTGACCTTCAGCCCAATAAGGTCAGAGCTATTCTTGAAAGATTTTACCATCTGCACAGCTAATGACATGTCCGCCATTGCGATGGTGGCGGCAGTCAACGCGCTGAAGGCTGCTACAAGCGCAACACGTACTGTAAAGAGCGAGGTCAAGTTTGTCCGCTGGATGTGTGAGCAGCTCGAGGCCCTTTCCTGGAAGAATGCGACATACGACAATTCAAAGGAACTCGCCACGTTCGATAGAGAAGTCTGGAACGTGGGTGACCTGGAAGCCGGATTATCTGCAGTCGGTTACACGATGCAAAATGTGAGCGCTATTCACGTCCAAGGGGTCCACGAAATTCGTCTTATTCACGACTTGTTGTCTGCGGAGTGGCAGAACCTCACTGCTAGACACATGAGCGCCTACCTGCTGTGGCACAGCGTTGTTTACGGCGCGGAAGAGTTCGACACCTCGCACGGCGCCTCGGCACAAAGTCTTTTCGACGTATGTGAAAAGAGCGTTTCTAGGGTGCCGCTAGTCTGGAACCGATTCATGGTTGAGACTCTCACAAGCCTCGACAAGGACAAGGAAGCAAGAACCATCTTCGCTAACGTGAAAGACGCCGTGTTGTCAGATTGCCGGGCAAGCTTACTCTTTGAGGGTGAGGACGCCGTGCGCCTGGAGGCCTTCTTTAAGGAACTGAAATTGGTTACTCCAATTGAGGCGAACGAGAAGTCTGCCCTATTCCCGCAGCCGGCGCTCGACTTCGCGGAAAATCTGCTGCAAAGCTGCGCTTACAACTTCGAAGCCACCAAGCGTCTTCAGTGGGGCTCCTTTACAGGAAACGAAGAGTACTACCGACACCTTGCGTTTGTGAAAAGCCGCTACTGCATACTTTCGGCTACCTACTACGGCTTTATCCTGCCTGGCTCTCCTAATTCGCAGATACCAAATACCGCTCTTCTGGGCCGCCTGCTTGCAGAGGGCCTCTGGCACATGGTGATGTACGGAATCCACTGGAGTTCCAAAACCACTGAAAACATAGTACGCCTGGAGAGCTGTTTTGTCGAGAATTACATGAGCGAAGAAGACGAACGAACGGTGCCTATCGCGTTCGTCACTGCACTCGCCCTCTCGTCGATTCTCAATGCGTTCAGCTGGGCCGACTGGCACACGGAGAAGCCCGCCTGGAGCCTGTGGACACTCTCGCATGCGCAGTTCTTCTACACCTTTGATGCGTACCACCGCTGCCCGGGTGAATCCTCGCCGGAGAATGCGCGCGCCTTCAATGCGCCGCTCATGTACGTCGAGGATTTCGCCAATGCTTTTGACTGTTCGCCTGATGCAGCGATGGCGAAGGCCGGCCGCTGTCCTCTTCGGGCCGCTTCTCAGCCTTGACAACTTGCGCACGCGCATTTTGCATGTTACTCATCAGTGGACGGGACGTTACCTGGTCAATTAGTGCCTGCTGGGCGCTTGCGCACTCTGCGAGTTATTCTCTTTGAAATTGCACATATATTTTTATTATTTTGAACAGGAAACTCATTTTCAGTCAGAGCATTTCAGCACATCTCTTGCGTTGTGTACAGTATTGTGGATTATTAGCAGTGAACTGTTCTTACCCTCATCTAGAGTTTAAATTACAGGTGGGAAATAGTTTTCAGTCGTGGATGTCATAGGATGCTGTATACGCATAAATGATTGCGGCCTTAATGAGTAAATATTCCTTCATTTGTGTCAATTCATTTCGACTGAACAGTTTATTCAGCTCATGGACCAGTGTCAGTTCGATTTCCTTGTTTCCTCAGATCTTTCCCTTTCGTCCGCACCGCGGCCGATATCGGTGCCCATTCAACACCAACATGCACACTCGTCAGCTGCTGCAGTGGCCTGGCCAGGCTCGTTTTCGAGACCGCGTATGCCTCATTAGTCCTTACCCTCTTTTTCTCTCCCAGACGAACAGACCGATGGGTGAGTCGGATTGTGTAGGATACTTACTGGTAATTTTATTCCCTGAAATGTGCCTCAAAGGTTGCTGGAGGCCCACCAGACACAGTGCCTGCCGGAGTACACCGTACCATGGCTACAGTCTATAAGTGTATCTTTTTCGCTTGCCTCAAACATTTTGCTAGAAATAACCTCCAAATACAAAAAGAATTTCACGCAACGGCTGCAAGTAGATTAGACACCGGGGTTAATCCGCAGTATTAATGACACAGTGGCTTTGGTTTTCGGCTGCTGATCCCAAAGTCGCGGGTTCGATCCCGGCCGCGGCATCCGTATAGCGGAGAAGGTGAAAAACAAAAGCGCACGTGTGCTGTGCGACGCCAGCACATGTTAAAAAATTCCATGTGTTATGAATTCCCTACAGCGTTCCTCATAGCCCATGTGTCACTACGGAAACTTTAAACCCTATAATTTACAAAAAAAATGTATTCTGGCCCACTCTTTCTGCCGCTATTCGGGCGGTCAGCGCAGAAGGCCATCATGAGGAGTCTGCTGCGTCGTCATCGCCTTAGAACGGGAGACGAGACAGCGACACTTACGTTGATAGCCTCAGATAAGCGGCTTGGTAACGCCGACAGCTTAGTAGTCAAATGGCGGTAGACAGCCCCGTCTGTAGACGAAATGCCGCCCTTCTGTCTTATCATTGAACTTCTTCTTACTTTGTTACCAGACGACCTCTTTTTCGCACACTGATATCACTTATTTCATACGACCGTAGAAAGACCGTGCTATACAGAATTCGGCCTGAGATGCAGCGTTTGCTGTGGTCTTAGGAATAAGCAGTCAAGCACTTGGCTCTTCTGCACCGAAACCACATTCACAGAAGCTATCTGCAGTGAGGAGTCTTCCAGTATGGCTGAGTAGGGCGGAAGCTGTGCGATAGCCCTCTTGTGGTACCTTAAGAGGGCTATCGCACAGCTTCCGCCCTCGCCGTTCGATGACGTTCCACGTCACACTCGCGGTAATACAGGGCGCGCTACGTCTACTGCCATGGACGAGGGTGGCGCTGGTGAACACTCTCAAGGTTAGGTTACACTACACATAAATACCCACGAGAGTAGCAGATTGGACAGCCGTCGCCGTAGCTCAGTTGGTAAGAGCACCGGACGCGATATTCGGAGGTCGTGGGTTCGGATCCCACCGGCGGCATGTGTTCGTTTTTGAAGCAAAGGCCTATCGGCGCCGAATTCCCTGTGTATGCACGAATGACCTTGAACAGAGGTAGCGGAGCCGCGTAAGTAACCACGTGACGTACCACGTGGCTCGCAGCAGCTGCAGTCGCGCTCTCCACAGTCGCCGCGGCCGCTGCGCGCTGCATTTGAGTTTGTGAACATTTCATGGCTGCAGCTACTTCTACAGCCTCTTTGTTTAGTGGAAAAATGTTACTGTAAAAATAACCTCAAAAAGTCCCAATTGCTGAACACTGTCCGGAGAAACCGAATCTTTGCCCCATTTTTAAATAGAAAATAAGTCCCAGTTTTTTTTCCCCTCCAAATTTAAAAAATATCAAGTCTGAAAACGACGGGCCTGACACATACCGGGTGTTTCAGCGAACACTTTCAAAATTTCTCAAAAATAGGCTTTTTGTGGTAAAAATATGCCTTTTGCGACATAGTACTACCAGTGTTGGCGGACGCCAGGAAACCGGTGAATAGTCTTAAATAGTAATGTGGTTAATTAATTTTTAATAATTAACTTTTTAACTAGTAGAGTTAGGCGCCTAGTTGCAATTAGAGATGTGTAGCCGGTCGTTTGTAATAGCCATATCAGTTGTTTGAATTTTTGAAACCGCGATTAACCTTGACGCTGTGGCTCGACAAAATTTGGCTTTTTCGACTAGTTACGTCCCCTGGAGGAATTGCTTTGCCCGGATACTTTCGAAAGCGCATGTATTTTCGCACAATGCAGCCAAATTTTGTCGAGTTACCGCGCCAAGGTTAATCGTGTTTTCGAAGTTCTAAAAACTGATATAGCTATTACTAACGACCGGCTACAAATCTCTAATTGCAAGTAGGCACCTATAGCTCTACAAGTTAAAACGTTAATCATTAAAAATCAATAAACCAGCTTACTAATTAATACAATTCTCCGGTTTTCTGCTGTCCGCCAGCACTGGCAATGCTATGCCGCAAAAGTCATATTTTTCAAAAGTGTTCGCTGAAACACCCGGTATATTTTAATGCACTAAGATTGTTTGTACAATATGCGCATTTATTAATTACATTTGTGGTGTTAGTGCATGGTGTAGGTTTCATGTTTAATTAAATTTTATTTATTCGTTTCAGCATGCATTCTTCAGCATGTAATGCCCTGCCACACTGCGGTTGTGTTCATTAAACTCGTGCTTTCATGAGCGACAGGTTCCACTAGCCCCGTTCACAGTTTGGGATCTCGTTCTGTACTTAACGTTTTTCCACAGCAAACAACTATCATGCATTGGCAAAGAAAAATAAACTCAAAGCCAGTTTGATGTAGTCTAATGCAATTACAATCATATAGCTGATTGCGATCGGTACTTTTGTTCTTTGTTTAGAGGGGGAGGCGGTACCTGATGTTGCAGGATGTTGCAGGAGAAATACACAACTTCCCAACAAACGTTTGATGTTTAAGTGCGCTGCAGTCACCCGGGCTACCGACCAGACAGTTTCTGCCCCCTGTCATAGAGAGTCAGGACGACGCGGTCACCTTCGCGGGAAAGGTTATCAGGCTATATCACTTCTCGAGCTGGCCGGATGCGGGTCAAAATGACAAGAAGTTAATTGTTAACACCTTTTCGATCATTGTAATAACTGAACATGGTTGCCCGAAGACATCTGTCAACTTACGGGGTGAATAAATGCAGCCGCATAGCCGCATAGTAAAATGTCCGCATTTTTTTGAAACACGTATACGATGTGACACTTGAAGCGGGACACGCATCTTTCGGTGGGGAAATCCGTTCCTCCATCACGTATGCGTGCAACTGGCGATTGCTCTTTGCACAGCTAAGCGCCTAGACGATGAGGCCGTCTTTCTCCCGCCGTCCCTTTCTGCGTTCTCGAGGACTCGAGAGCCCGGAGGAGGACGGGGACCGTATCACGCGCGCACGGCTAAGGCAGGGGCCTCTTGTTGCGACAATCGTGGGCAACGCGAGCACGCGCACGCCTCGCTGGGTCGCAGTGCGGCAACGACCTCTGAGCTGTACGGCGATGCCGGCGACAATGACGCCTTCCTTCTCCCCCTCTTCTCCCCATCTTCCTCCTCCTCGGCGGTCCGGAGGGATGCCCTGGGCGATGATCGTCGCCCGAGGAATGCCCACTTCCGCCCTCTTCACCAAGAGCGCTCTCGAAGAAAAGTTAGGCTGGGCCATTCAGCGTTTTCTCGGAAATCTCCCCGCCTTTGCTTCCTCGATGAGTCGCTCTGCTGCGCCTCAGGCGCACGGATGGCGACAAGAAAGTAACAGACTTTGGACGATGATGAGAGTATGTTTCCCCTTCCAACGACGATATTCGAACCTTTCTGACTGTGGTCGGATACAACTCAAGAACGAAGCGGCTTTTCTTGCTTTTCTTCACCCGCCGCGGTGGCTCAGTGGTTAGGGCGCTCGACTACTGATCCGGAGTTCCCGGGTTCGAACACGACAGCGGCGGCTGCGTTTTTATGGAGGAAAAACGCTAAGGCGCCCCGTGTGCTGTGCGATGTCAGTGCACGTTAAAGATCCACAGGTGGTCGAAATTATTCCGGAGCCCTCCACTAAGGCACCTCTTTCTTCCTTTCTTCTTTCACTCCCTCCTTTCCCTTTCCCTTATGGCGCGGTTCAGGTGTCCAACGATATATGAGACAGATACTGCGGCATTTCCTTTCCCCAAAAACCAATTATTATTATTATTATTATTATTATTATTATTATTATTATTATTATTATTATTATTGTTGCTTTTCTCCGTCAAAGCACCTCCTTGCAGCCAATGGTTTCGGCTGATTCTCATGACCCTTCTAGCCTGACAATGCGAGGAGAAGACTATCCCCGAACATGGAGGAAAGGGACTAACCCTTTTCATCTGCCACTCCCTGCATTGCCACACCAGCAAGCTCCTGGGAATCAGCCG
This sequence comes from Amblyomma americanum, assembly GCA_030143305.2. NCBI lineage: Eukaryota > Metazoa > Arthropoda > Arachnida > Ixodida > Ixodidae > Amblyomma > Amblyomma americanum. The sequence continues at coordinate 379,424 of JARKHS020019337.1, forward strand.
ACGCCATTGGCTGGGAAGGAGTCATTGACAGGGAGAAGCCGCTGCGTACTTGAGTTGTATCCGACTATAAGTCAGAATGTCTTGCAATGCTTGGTAAAGAAAAAAATGGGGGAGTGGAAGGGGGGGAGGCGAGGACTTTTTTGAAGTCCCAGCCAGTTTACCTGCATTTAAAGGGACCCCGAGGAAAACTCTAACCATATTTTGTTCTCAAGAAAAATGAATTCTATGCAACTTCCTTACTACATTTTTTTTTTCTCCGGTAACAAGAGACGCATTAATTGCTAACAAATTTGGGTTGTAAAAATTTCCCGCCACTCATTTCAAGCTCGTGTCGTCAAGACCGAGATGGACTCGGTGATTACTGTTCGCAATTGATTAGCGGTGTAGTCTGGCCTCAGAGACCAGCGCCCAGTAAATTGTCTTGACGGACCTCAGTTTGTTGCCAATGCAGCGAAATGGCAATGGCGACAATACCATTTCTCTTCCTCACCCTCTTCCAGCTTATAAAAGCTCGTGTGGATAGCATCTTTGTCGTTGGAACGCGGTTCTCTATGCATTTAGGCCAACCTCAGACTGCCCTTATTCTCTCTTTAATACCAGTGTCGTCTCTTTCATTGCCCTCGCATTCCTTGGCTTTCATTGCCGTAGCTGTTGCCGTACGCGATGGAGTGAACGATGCACCGATATGCTGCATGTGTATTACATCTCAGAACAAAATTATAAGGTCATGGCACGTAAGAAATGAACAATAAAAGCACTCACGAAAGTAATGAATCCTCCTCAGGAAAGACGATGCGGTCAAACCAGACTGCAAGTAAGTAGTAGATCGTTATAGAAGTGCATTTTATTTCAGAAGAATGGTGAATTGGGCGAGTTGGATGTAGCGCAGTGTATTTGGTTTTTGAACTTTGGAGGTGATAGTGCCCTCTACGCTATCGCACCTATGCCGTTTTTCTGAATGTATATATTTGCGTTCCTTCTTAATAATACTTGGTTGCGAGACAGCGCTTGTTGTGTCCCCTTTCTGTGTCATTCGTCCCTGCGCGCTGAATTTACCGCCAAAATGAGCATTTTATTTGCCAGACTTTTACACCTGTTGCCTTATATTTTCCATCTTTTGAGAATGAAATATTTACGTTCCTTGTTGACTCAACGTCTAATACTCGCGGATGACTTGTTGCAAGCAAATGCCTACTCTTACTCGATGACATCAGACGTGTTATACAAAGTGTTACATGAGACTTCGCACAATTTCTAAAAATAGGCTTTTTGAGTTAGAAGAGCGCTGTTTTCGGCATAGCATTGTCAGCAGCGTAGTACATCAGAACACAGCTATGATGTGCTAGCTAGCAGGCTGGTTAGCTAATACTCAACAGTTAACTTTTTAACTATTACTGTTAGGTTCCTCAATTAATGGGATGTGTGTAGCCCACTATAAGTAATATCAATATCAGTTTCTAGAATCTCGAAAACGAGCGCGGTTACCCTCGGCTCAGTGGCCTGACAAATTTTGGCTACATAGCGCCAAAATGCATGCGCATTCGAGAAGCTTGCAGACAAACCAAGCGCTCCAGTGCACGTAACTCGTCGAAATGGCCAAAATTTCTTGGGCCACAGCGCCATCGGTAAACGCGTTTTCGAAATTCTCAAAACTGATATGGATATTACTTACGATTTGCTACGCGCCTCTCAATAACTAAGCAGCCTAACGATAATAGTTAAAAAGTTAACTATTTAATATTAGTATACCAGCCTGCTGGTTAGTATGTCTCTCCTGGTTTCTGATATACTGTACCGCTGGCAATGCTATGCTGGAAAAAGCGCGGTTCTAAATCAAAAAGACTATGTTTAAAAATTGTGTAAAGTCTTTGGCGAAACGCCCTGTTTAGTATATGGGCTATTCTTGGAAGGAGCACTCCCATTTGCACAGCACATTTCTTGAGAATTGTTTGTCAAAAAAAAAAAATGGCGGCCAGTAGATCTTTCACATGCGAATTCCTCACTTGAAAAAATCGTATCCCCCCTCATTAACCCTTCATGACGTAACCTGTCCATTTTTCAGTTTGAGCCAAGCATATTTTTCCTCGAAACAATCCTCATTGTTTGGTTCGTTGAATCGCTTGAAGCTGATACACAGGAAGAGGGCAATTTTTTATTTGCTTTTTTTTTCAGCGAAGCAAGTTAAGAACCATGATTATCATGATCCTGAGAAATTGGCGCTACTGATTGCCGTAAATTTCAGCGCAATCAGCATATCATATTAGCAGAATAATAACACACTTAAGGTGAAAAAGAAATAGCGCCATTCGCTGTAAAATTCTGCACCTTCCACTTAAGCAAAACTTTTTCTCCCTTGGTCGTTTCGCCTTACCCCTGTCTAAAGCTACATCCTACCAAAAGTTGTAATTGTGCTGGCTCTTTCGAGCTGAGCAAAATAGGATAAATTTTGGCGTATTTTGTGAGGAAAGCAATCACTTATCTACCAACTCTTGGCGGTCGGAAATGATCCCTTAGCACCCAGCACTTACTGCTTTCAGCACAATGACGTCACTCGTACCTTTACTGCTGACCTTTAACAACAGCAAAGTCGATATGCTATCACCTTTCCGCCCATGGCACTCTCTTCTTGGAACCTGAGTGGCGGTGCAGCGCTGGCCCGGACACCGTTGCTCACTGAATGCTCGATTTCGCTGGTTTGTGCAACGCGGCCGCGACTCACCTTGCTCATTGGCAGTGGCTCCCGGGAAACACTCGCAATCCTTTCTCTGTGAGTCAACTGTCCGCGGTTCATACGACTGACCCTGTAGCAAAGTACACTCTTGGCGAAATTTGCGCATTTTGTCCGCCATTACGCTCAATAAAACCGTACCAAAGGTGTTGCCCAGCCGTGTGAAGGAAACTAAACCATTAAATATGTGTTTGTGTAGAAGTTTCGAAGTACAAATTCTCCAGGACCATGTAGGGACCGGCATACCTTGACCGCAATGTTAAATATACGACACGAAAATTTGCAGGTGCGGGCACACGTAGATACAGCAAAGTAGTCGATGGAACAGGAAAAACGCAATCTTGTAGCATTCGCCGCTCATGAGTGCGTGCGTGCATTCGTGTGTGTGTGTGTGTGTGTGTGTGTGTGTGTGTGTGTGTGTGTGTGTGTGTGTGTGTGTGTGTGTGTGTGTGTGTGTGTGTGTGTGTGTGTGTGTGTGGTGTGTGTGTGTGTGTGTGTGTGTGTGTGTGTGTGTGTGTGTGTGTGTGTGTGTGTGTGTGTGTGTGTGTGTGTGTGTGTGTGTGTGTGTGTGTGTGTGTGTGTGTGTGTGTGTGTGTGTGTGTGTGTGTGTGTGTGTGTGTGTGTGTGTGTGTGTGTGTGTGTGTGGTGTGTGTGTGTGTGTGTGTGTGTGTGTGTGTGTGTGTGTGTGTGTGTGTGTGTGTGTGTGTGTGTGTGTGTGTGTGTGTGTGTGTGTGTGTGTGTGTGTGTGTGTGTGTGTGTGTGTGTGTGTGTGTGTGTGTGTGTGTGTGTGTGTGTGTGTGTGTGTGTGTGTGTGTGTGTGTGTGTGTGTGTGTGTGTGTGTGTGTGTGTGTGTGTGTGTGTGTGTGTGTGTGTGTGTGTGTGTGTGTGTGTGTGTGTGTGTGTGTGTGTGTGTGTGTGTGTGTGTGTGTGTGTGTGTGTGTGTGTGTGTGTGTGTGTGTGTGTGTGTGTGTGTGTGTGTGTGTGTGTGTGTGTGTGTGTGTGTGTGTGTGTGTGTGTGTGTGTGTGTGTGTGTGTGTGTGTGTGTGTGTGTGTGTGTGTGTGTGTGTGTGTGTGTGTGTGTGTGTGTGTGTGTGTGTGTGTGTGTGTGTGTGTGTGTGTGTGTGTGTGTGTGTGTGTGTGTGTGTGTGTGTGTGTGTGTGTGTGTGTGTGTGTGTGTGTGTGTGTGTGTGTGTGTGTGTGTGTGTGTGTGTGTGTGTGTGTGTGTGTGTGTGTGTGTGTGTGTGTGTGTGTGTGTGTGTGTGTGTGTGTGTGTGTGTGTGTGTGTGTGTGTGTGTGTGTGTGTGTGTGTGTGTGTGTGTGTGTGTGTGTGTGTGTGTGTGTGTGTGTGTGTGTGTGTGTGTGTGTGTGTGTGTGTGTGTGTGTGTGTGTGTGTGTGTGTGTGTGTGTGTGTGTGTGTGTGTGTGTGTGTGTGTGTGTGTGTGTGTGTGTGTGTGTGTGTGTGTGTGTGTGTGTGTGTGTGTGTGTGTTAATAGTATGTGTGTGTGAGGGTGGGGGGTCACACCTGAACATGTTGTCCTCACCGATTTGGTTAGTGCTGACAAAAGATAAATGAGAGTGTTGATAAAAAGCGGCGTTCAATGAGCAGCAAAACCCTCGATACTTTTCGAGCGCCTATCAGTGGGTCGCGAAAGAAAAAAGACCTTGTGGGCTGCCTCGAAGTATAGTGCAGAAGACAGTCCGCATTAATCGGTCAAAGTTATAAAAAAGAAACGATGAAAGCAAGTCACGGCATATTGTATAGAAGCTCGGTCTATATATTCATACGAGACACGTCAGCTGAACTTGATCGTAATTCTTTACGTTCACCCTTCACATCCCTCGCCGCAAAGTCTTCGAGAAGCTAGGCAGCACCCCGTATGTTCTCGTGCAGATACGTTCAAGTTCGTGCTCATTATTCTCCCTAGGGCACAGATGTGTGCGGCGAAGCAGTGATGCCCGCATGCCTGAATGTCTTCATTCGCTCCAGCGGCGACGCATTCGTTCGTAACAGCCAAACGACGGCACAGGTGGCCGCGGCTGCGGAGCCGTAAAAACGAAGACAGGCCTGCGCACTCTTCTCCAAAGAAGGAGACGTAGCGCGCCGGCAGACTAATTTACGGTCCCCGCCAGCTGGCGCGGACTGCAGGCTGCGACCAGCCTGCTGCGCCCAGCACGGGTCCGCTCCCTAACGCCTGTGCACTGTGCGCCCTAACGCCGGCGGCGCGTCCCGCAGGCAGTTCCCCGAGTTCCGAAGCTGCGTAGAGCGATCTGTTCTACTGCCTTATTATTTTTCTTCTGTTAGTGTTCAAAGCGCCAGTTGCACTGTGCACGCATTGTGGCGGTTCAGCGCGCACCGCCAGCGCCCCCTGGCTGGCGGTCACGTCCGGTTCGCTGCAGAAAGGAGGTTGTCGCTTCATAACTCAACTAGCGAGGCGTAGCGCGGTTAGCAAATATTTCTCGGTCTCGCGCCTACACGTGTGAAAATGTGCTGCTCTCTCCTACCGCCGAGCGTGTGCTGTTGGTCCACGGCTATCGTTTGAAAGCTCAATTCAGTGGATGGGAAGGTTCAACAAACTAAAGTAGATAGAGAAGCTGGCGCCTTAAGTCGCAAACAATCTTGTGCGTCCCTTTAAGCTTCTCCTATGTGTTCTGCGAAACTTGCAGCGTCGTGGACTGGCGCTGGCGTTTCACACATGGGAACACTCTGCAGAATGTCTGAAAGATTATATTTGACCTTGGAAAAGAGTCAGTGTTGATTGCTTTCATCCGGTAAGTGATGTAACAATAACAATCATCATCATCATTTATTAACCCTTAAGGGTCCCGTAGGTACATTACATAAGGGGGGATACATAGTGTCCGACGGTCATACATATGAAAAGGCAAACAAAACTGCGAAAACTAGGCAAAGTAAAAGAGAAACAAATTAATATAGTCAATCAAAGAAAATGTGAAGAAGAACCACACAGAAATACACATTACAGTAATAGAACGTGTCCAAACAAAGTGTTTGGTCGTTTTACAGTGGATCGTAGCTGACACCAGGTATAGGAAAGTTTTATTATTCTTGAAAATGTTCGATGAGTAGCTGCCTAAAGTTGGAAGGATTAGTCTCAACAACAATGTTTTCGGGTAGGTTATTCCAGAATTCAATTGCACAAGGAAGAAACGATTTGTTGAATGCATTGGTGGAGCCGTGCAAGCGTTGTATGCTAGAGGAATTAAATAAGCGGCGAGATGATCGTACCGGAGTGCGCAGGAGGTTTTCCCGAAGTGCTGGAAAGGTAAAGTACAGTTTGTGGAAGAGGCACAGAATTGAAATTTTTCGGCGAAGCGCTAAAGATTTCAGACCGAGAGATGATTTCATGACAGTAACACTGAGCCGAGGTTTGTACTGCGAGGTGATGAAACGTGCTGCCCGGTTTTGGATGGCTTCTAGTGAGTCAACCAGGTAGGCCTGGTGAGGGTTCCATATTGTTGAGCCGTATTCGAGTTTGCTGCGAATATATGTTACATATGCTAGTTCTCCGATGGCTGGAGGAGACAGGGCAAGTGATCTCCTGATGAATCCAAGTGTCCTGGAAGCACTAGCACATAATTTCGTTATGGGATCTGCCCATGTTAGACTGGTCGTTATCTCAATGCCGAGGTACCTGTATGCATTAGTTTGAGACAAGGTGTATGGAAAATAGAGATTGGAGCGTTTGCGTGAAATCTGCATGAATTTGCATTTTGAAACATTGAGCTGCATTAGCCAGTCGGGGCACCACTTTTGGATTCTGCTGAGATCTTCCTGTAATATTGTATGATCACTGCTGTTGCTGATGCGGCGATAGATGACACAATCGTCAGCGAAAAGACGGACGGTTGATGAGATAGCAGAAGGTAGGTCGTTGATAAATATTAAAAACAGTAACGGAGCAAGCACCGAGCCCTGGGGGACCCCGGACAATAATAATAATAGTAGTAGTAGCGCCATTATTTGCCCCCTTTTGGGCAATAGAAAAAAAAGGTAGCTCGACAGTACTCCAACCTTCATTACATCAGCAGAAATAGCATGGCTACAAGTATATGTGTTCGAAAAACTATTTTTTTTTTCAGAAATCTTGCACAATTGAACATAACAACGGAACGAAAAACGCTAAAATTTGCTATCATCCACGTACTGAACACTGCGGAATAAATCACGAGAAACGTAAAAACGTTGAGAGAGCACTAGCGTTCATATTAAGAAAGTTTGAACATATCCCTAGTCGATACTGTAGCTCCATGTATGAGCTGTCAATAAATCCGATATGATATGGATGGCAATGAACGTTAAAAGAGGAATAAATCATGACGACTGATAAGTATATATGTAGCCTCTGTAGATTTTAAAGGGTTTGGTAAATTTAACAGTTTCTGCAGCAAAACACGTTGACGGGAAAGATAGCGCCTAGCTTGTGGAAGATAGGTGCACAGCGTTAGAATGCAATTTTTTTAAAAACTTCTTTCCTTAATTTTAAGTACTGAGCCATCCCTCACTAGCTCGGATTTCTGTGAAAAACTGTCTCACAGCATGGCTCTGGCAGGACTTGAATGATGTGCAGAAACTTCTGGGATTTCAAGTAATTTTTAACTATTCCCTTTTAAGCTTTAAATTCCGCTCATGTCCGAATGGCGTACTCAAGCCTGTCGACTAAATGACCAGCAAATGTGGGCGTCAGATTTAAAACCCAATCTGCATAAAGGCCGTTTCACATGATGCGATTGTTGCCGCAGCGCAGTGCGATTTCTGCCGCTGTGCGACAGAAATGCGCGTCGTTCTCGTCGCAGGGCCACTGCGACAGACTTTCAACAAGTTGGTCGCATTGTCGCAGCGTCGGTGCGGTCGCAGCGATGGCCACAGTAGTCAGCCAATAGGAGCTCAGCGACATGACAGGAAAATCTCGAAAACGTCTTATTGAACTTAATAATACATCACGGCTCAATATTATTACTCATGATTACGAAATCCAACGCCTGCCACGATGTTTGACATTTATTGCAGCCGAAGAAATTTAGTCCACTGAAAGGCCGCACCGACGCTAGGGTGTCGACGGCACCGACAGAAATCGTTGGCATGTGAAACGGGGGCTGCGATTACCGTTGCAACGACAGTGCGACCGGACCGTAATTTTTCGTTCCCGTCGCACCATGTGAAACAGGCTTAAGAGTGTTTCTTTGGTATCTGCACCTGAGCAAATGTAATTTTGGCGATCTTAACGCTCCTTTATATGTAGGCCAAAATATCTTTCATGCTCCTAACCGCCTGTCCAATCATCCGACTAATGATTTAGTAGACGGTAATAAAACGTGTAAACATTTTGAATTTTCACTCAGCTTTACATGTGCGGAGCCTGGCCAAGTAGTTTTACAAAGAGACTGCGTTCACTTGTTCTGCGGGGACTGCCTGTCGAACAGTTCTTTACGCTAAAAAGGATGTGGTAAAGTGACCCTTCAGCTAAGGCCAGTACTCATGCACTGGTCGTGTGCAGGAACCAATAAAAGGCGTGTTTGTCAGCTCTGTTGTGTGCAAACGTCACCTGCCCCACGATGTCACGACAACCGGGAGGCAGGCACTCAACAGCCTTCATAGGAAGACTGCTGAGTGCCAAGGAGTGTGTATGCTGGAAATAAACGCTACGCGTCTTTCTGGTGCCCAGTTTGTGGCCTCTGAAAGTGCCTCATGAGCCGCGTCATCTACGAGGGCGACCTCCTGTAGAAGGAATGGAGACATTTGAATTGTCTTAATTGCAGAAAGAAAAACCAGATCAAAGAATTTCATAACAATGCTCTAAATTAATAATTTTTTAATGGGTCGTGCAACTTCCCTTTATTATTTAGGTCCGCGTCACTTTAAATCTCGAGAATAGCCTTGACCCAAGCTCCGGATAAAAGCATCGCGAAACCTCACCCGGATGCTGCCCCACACCCACTCTGAGTGTGATTCATCCGCCGAATACAAGGAAATGTGCCACATAGACAAATTTAAATCTGGGCACGAATCTGGTTTAACTAGCAGAAACATACTTTACCAAGTGAAACGTCGACGTACCCATTTTTGTCGAGTTATCTATAAGTAACGAATCCCGCGATCCCCGCTACAGCGCTAGGAAGAATCACTCTTGAGGGCAGATATCAGGATGCACGTCTCGCAACAGGGAGGGCGGAGAGGAATTTGAGCGAATAAAGAATTTGTCGTACGTTTGTAACAAATCCGTGAACACCGCACACCTCCTGGCATTTGGGTGGCGGTTGGACGCCCGCAGCGCCCTTTTATCTCTCCCGGTAACTGTGTGCAACTCCGCGACGTCAAGGCGTTCCTGTCGCTTAAAAGCCTCCCACGACGCAAAACACACCGGGGAAAGGCCTCGACTATGCATGCTGCTGCGCCACCCCAGAGCAGAGCACGTGCAACCGCCAAGTGTGCGACGACACGCCGAAAAAGACGCGCTCGGCTGGCGCCTACAAATGGTCCCCTTTCCACCAGCAACGCGCGGGGCGTGTGGTGCCGTGTCGCTCGTTTTGCCACCGAAGTGCCGAGGGTAGAGTAGAGGGAGGGGGGGGACTCTCGCTCGACGCTGCATCGGCTTCTGACCCAGATCGAGGATTGGGAGGCCCCGTCGAAGCCAAGCCACTCAGGCGTGAAGGCGGCCGGGCGCTGCACTTACGACGCGTGGAACTCGCCCCGATGGCGTAGCAAGAGGTCGCGACTTCGTGCGAAGCCCCGGGCCTTGGGGTCGATTAACAGCCCCCACGATTAATACGGGATTGTCTTAGTATGGTTTTCAAGTGTGTTGAACTTCCCGGGCATCTTACCTGAGGGCTATACCTAATCGAATGCTAACGAAAGGCATGAGTGAGTGCGACTTGACCTCCCAAAGCCAATGCATTAGTTACGGAACTAACCGTGGTGTAAGACTTTTGGTACTGTTCTGTTGCTAGTTCTGACTGCATCTTTTATGGTGCTCACTATATCTTTGAGCCGCACACAGATCTCTGTGTTGACGTGCTTTATTGTTGAAGTCGAGAGTTGGATGAAATCTCGTCTGGTTGGGGACAATCATATTAGATCTAGGTGTGTCTCATCGCATTTTGAAGAAGGCTCCTGTAGGGGAGCCGAAACGTCGTTTTATATTTGTTTTTCACGTTCGCTTGGCGTCCGTTCTTAAGTTTCAATGGGGCTTTATTCTTGTGTCCCAACTGCAAGAGGGACCTGTTCACAACAAGACATTAAGTAAGAATGGCATATGGTGCTCGGTGGCAGAACGTCTCATAACCATCGCGGCGGCTAGTGTAGCGGCAAGGCTAACAATTTTCTCTCCCCGTCGCTGTTCCTTCTAGCATGCCCGGGCATCGAGTGCCAGAGAATGAAATCTGCTCAGCCAGTGGCCCGCCGCGGTGGCTCAGTGGTTAAGGCGCTCGACTACTGATCCGGAGTTCCCGGGTTCGAACCCGACCGCGGCCGGCTGCGTTTTCATGGAGGAAAAACGCTAAGGCGCCCGTGTGCTGTGCGATGTCAGTGCACGTTAAGGATCCCCAGGTGGTCGAAATTATTCCGGAGCCCTCCACTGCGGCACCTCTTCTTCCTTTCTTCTTTCACTCCCTCCTTTATCCCTTCCCTTACGGCGCGGTTCAGGTGTCCAACGATATATGAGACAGATACTGCGCCATTTCCTTTCCTCCAAAAACCAATTATTATTATTATTATTCAGCCGGTCTCGCTCTGACAAGCGCGAACGCAACGGCAACACCACATGCGCGGAGAGTAGCCTAATACGACGAGCAATTACGACAAGCGTGAGGCTGAGAGCCAACACCTTGTAGTTATTTTCCAGGTAATGTTGGCTAATCCTCTAGTGCTGGCCGACGTAGGCGGTCGTTATTCTTTGCGACATTGCTGGTAATGGTCGCTTGTGAACAAGCTTGACACACGTGCCTAACAGTTACGCTCGGGGCATTATTCCAGGTAAATTTCACGAGCTGCTTCAAGTTTGTTCGAGGATTCATGATATCCTCAAGGATATTAGATTTAGAATGCAATTGTTTGAAAAAAAGAGAAAAAGGAAAAGCAAGTAGACCTAGCAAACGCAGTTTATCTTTCACTGCAATGCAGCTGCATAAAAGCACCCATCGAAACTGCGAATGAGTGCCTTCTACATGTTGCAAATAGTAAGCTGAAACCACTGCAATAAACCAGACTGCGAAATGGAATAACTACAAAACTTCATGCGTAATAATGAAAGTTACCAGCCCTTTCCGTTTCGCGTGAAATTTTCATTTTCTTCTGTTTTTGCGTACAGTCAAGTACAGGCTTCCATAGAATACCATTTGGGTCTCCACTAAGCAGCATCACATGGCTGCGATACGACATGACCATATTGTTGGGCATGTAAAATAGAAACAAGAAGCCTATGTTAATCAAGAGATGAGCCTGTACTTGATTGCGTTTGATGCCACGCGAAGTTTTTTTCAGCTCAGTTCCTTTTCAAGTATACATTTCCAACTGTTTAATAATTAATAATAATTGGTTTTTTTGGGGAAAGGAAATGGCGCAGTATCTGTCTCATATATCGTTGGACAACTGAACCGTGCCGTAAGGGAAGGGATAAAGGAGGGAGTGAAAGAAGAAAGGAACAAGAGGTGCCGTAGTGGAGGGCTCCGGAATAATTTCGACCACCTGGGGATCTTTAACGTGCACTGACAACGCACAGCACACGGGCGCCTTAGCGTTTTTCCTCCATAAAAACGCAGCCGCCGCGGTCGGGTTCGAACCCGGGAACTCCGGATCAGTAGTCGAGCGCCCTAACCACTGAGCCACCGCGGCGGGTCCAACTGTTTGCGATCATACTTTTGTTCATGTATGTGAACGCGAAAGTCGCATGCCCCTGAAGAAATCATCGTCGCCTCATAAATCGAATACATTTCGCTGGGTGAGGCAAGCAGGGGTATGAAATATTGGCTTTATTTCTGCTCCACGTGAAAGAAGGTCATGGCTTACTGTCGCAACCGCGGGCCTTCACACCAAGAGTCGTCATTCTTCTTCGTTTTCTCTTGCGAATGCAGAAGAGTGTGCCATTTTCCAGCCTGGCTTACTGCATAATGCTCTGCGGGACCGCGCACATAACACTACGTCTTAGAAATGTTCACAAGGAATCAAAGGAAGTCGCGCGTGAGGTATGAGGAGTATAAGTATTCCTATTTCTTTGTTAAGCCTACTTATACCGCACGTGGTTGCTTTACTGTCCCACTTGCAAGCATGGGAGAAATGGTGGGAGGTTTTCTGTCTCCCGGTTTCTTTCGTTCTCGATTTTCTTCCTGTGGAATGTGCAAAATGTGTCGACAGGCACTATAGGAAGCGATTTCTGCCCCCCCCCCCCTCCCCGAGGACACGATTTGATGACGATGTCTGGCACATCTCGGCTTCTCTTACACCCTAAACACGAAAAGGAGTAATAAGGGAGTAAGCTGTCCCGTAGGCCACACCCTTTTATAAAAGGATATTCGCTAGAGGACAGTTTACTCTTTTTTTCACTCCCATAAAGGCGTATTCATGTTTAGAGTGTATATTGTCCGACGAAGTATAGAGAACAATGTGACCAATAAATGTAGAGAAGTTGCCGTAGTGTTGTTTCTACCGCGAGTTGAGGAACTCCCTGCTACAGCAAGTAGATTTTTTACCCGAGTCTCCTTCAATTGTGAGCGCTTTGTCAATATTATACACAAAGAAGCTTTATCGAAAAGTAAACGTAATCATACCTCACTACTAGTGCTTACTTAATTTATTTTAGTTCTCACCACACGGTAGTGCGACGGCCTATTGTTTCCAGAAACTAAAGCTAACCCAGATGCGCTGAGGAGTTTACATTTTGCTTAGTTTCGTCCTTTTTTTTATCGTGATATGTATGCCAGGTATAGGTGATCTGAGGAACTTTTACGCATCAAAGCTGGAAGAACTGCTTTTGCAGCGCCCCTAGAGGAGAGCTCCAGAAATTTCAACTGGCTAAGGTTGTTTAGCATGCGCCGACATATCGGTACACCAACGCTTTCCCACCTTACCTCCAAGAAAACGCAGGCGCTGTAGAGGCCATGAACTCGTGGTCAGCAGCTGGTCCACCACGGCCAGTGCCGCCACTTGACAAATTAGCATTTCCAAGCTCGCCACTTTGAAATCTGCAGCGTGTCCTGAAGGGCCAAGCATCATGATCTTATTTATGCACGGCGGTCGATCAAGCGAAGCTTTTGTGCAAGTTAATTTTCGTTTTTTGAGCGTTGTACGAAAGCGACCTAAAATGTTAGGACGCTGCTAAAGCTCATTCAGGGCCATCAAAGAAGGCAGGTAACGTTGAGCCCGTTCGCTAGTTTCTTTTCTTCCTGTACGTCGAATCGCATTTGTAGTCTCAAAAAAGCGCCTTGTAAGAAGCTGGTGTGTTCGCACTTAAAATATTGCAAATAAATGGTAGCCAGATGTTGCTATGGTGTTCGCTGGACTTGACGGAGTGTTTTGCTTGTCGTTTTGTTCGCGGGCCTATGATTGCGACTCCGCGACTCTGCCGTTGGAAAGACGTGCGGCATCTGTATGCACTACTATGCAGCAGAGCGCAGCTTTGAGAGAGGGAAAAAAGACAGGAAACCATATGCCAATATCGTTTGAATGCAAGGCACCCTGGCCAATCCCCCACAGTGGGTACCAGGGTATGTGCCACTCCACCAGAGGCAAACGACAACAAGCACAGCGCTGTGGTATCCAGTCTTTTCTTCGTACCTGTTTTAAAGTTAAGCTGTGCTGCACTTTTAGCTGCCATGAATAACCAACTAACCCGATTAGCCACGCATGCAAATCGGGGAACCTGAGCTGCCAAGGTGGCACTGCAATTGTTCCATTCGGTGACTCAAAACTGCTTTTGTCAGCCGCTTTGGCCGCTGCAAACGCGAGAACACATCCTGCGCGATTTGATACCCGCGTTTGGCTGACCGTTTTATTGCTTATGGCGGATTTAACGTCCTAAAGAGACTCAGGCTATGAGGGACGCCGTAGTGAAGGCTTCGAAAATTTCGACCACCTGCGGTTCTTTTACGTGCACTGACATCGCACAGCACACGAGCCTCTAGAATTTCGCCTCCATCGAAATTCGACCGCCGCGGCCGGGATCGAACCCGCGTCTTTCGGGCCGGCAGCCGAGCGCCATAACCACTCAGCCACCGCGGCGGCTCGTTTGGCTGACAGCATTCATTGCCTAGCTTCTCTCGGCGTAGCCCAGATAGCTGACGCACGGCACGTGCGCCTTCGACCGAGCGCGGAGGCTCACGCCAATAAGCGCCTGAAGGTGAGCGCGGAAGACTACTAATAGTACTACCCGAAACTGCTTGCTCTTCTCGCTAGGCAGTGTGTTATGGCGCTGCAATCGGCACCGCAAACTTCAGCGCAAGTTCCCCATAGGCATGTCCGCTCCTCTGCAAATGCCAGCATCCCACAGCACATGTCATCGAATCATCACTTCCTTCTTAAATGCTAGAGCGAAAGAGGCGCTCTCCTTATCGGCCAGCTTGGTGAACACTGCGCGGTCTGTGTGTGCCAACTGAATTCGTTGCAGCCACCGATTAAAACCACGAATCTTCACTTTAATAGCGTCATGACGGACAGTACTCGGCGTTTCTTTCAGACTTAAGGAGGCCATAGTGTTGTTCCTGTATAGCATATACAGCAACACTATAAAAAAATAGGTGGCCAGACCTGCTGACGCTCCCGTGAAACGCCGCAGAACCGCCCGCAGGTGCATCCGAAGCGCCAGCACGAGGCGAGAAGGCAGAGCAGGATTCCTCGCTCTTCCCCCTTCAGACAACTTCCCCTCCGGCCTTCGCGCGTCCTTTACCAAACAACCCACCAGCACATGCCTTGCATAGACTAGGGTATACGTCGCCGCGCATGCAGAAACGTCACCCGAATCGGCGCGAAATATTCGAAATTCTATCCACGTGAAAAAAAAATAAATAAAACGAGAGAGTAAACCCAAAACGTGTTGCACTTTTCGTCATTCTGGACAATGTGACGTGTAATTCTAATTTGTGTCCACGCAATTCCGTTTTTTTTTTTTTACTTTCAGTGCCTTCCACTAACCTTGAATATACGGCCCCTAGTTGTTGCTTTGAACGTCATCCCAATTCATGCAACCTTGCGCCCATGTCTTATTTGCATTCGTTATGTCATAATCCTTACCCCGCATCCATCGAAGAAAATGTCAGGAGAATTTTCCTGTGTATTTTACGACTCTCACGGAATGAGCACCATGAGATGACTAATTCATGGTTAGTTGCTGTTTGCTTTTGAACTCTGTCTCGTTGAACTATACACTCAACGCTACTTAGCTCAAATGCTAGCGGCGAGGAAGGCAGAGTTGCGGGACTCGTCATTAGGAGCGAAGACCAACGTACAGCAAGAGTTCCCTCTGCCTTGTGTCGGCCACGAACCATGTGCAAACCATCACAAATGAACACAAGAAACGTTGTATACTTCCGTCAACGTATATTGTCTCGTCACTTGTGCGATGAATTGTGTCTCAATTGATACAAACACCCTAGAATGGAAGACACGAAGTTCGCAGGGCATTTTGTTCGATGAAGTCCACTCGCGATAACACACACCCAGAGTCAGTTTCACATGCACGCGCAGGGCACTCCGGTCACACCAAGGAGAACAAGAGAAGCTGCTGAACGAGGCAGCACACGTGTATCAATGTGTGTGAAAATAATAAAGAGCTGGAGTTTTGATAGTAAAACGAAACGCTCGTGAAAAGAAACCCTGCTCTGCCGATGCCATGAAATAAACGAATGTAGCATACTACACAGATATCCAGCAGTAAAAAGGAAAACAAACAAACAAACAAACCTTGTCAGCCGCTAGGAACGAACATTAAATATTGTGGCCTCTCAGTACATGCATTCTCATTTGAACAAGCTATAATATCTGAACAAAAAACATAGCCATTCGCGCCCGCATTCCTATGGCATCCGTTAACTTCTAACTAAACCTACCGTCATATTGGCAGCAAGTAGCGTTTTGAGATAAAATAGTACGGACCCGACTTGAAGGAAAACATGAAGATGGCCTCATCCGTGTCTAAAACATGGTTCTATTAACACATTACGAATGCGCTTGTAAAGAATGGCGCGCGAAGTTGGCCCTTGGGCATTAACAAAAAAAAAAAAGGAGCGCAGTTGTTTGCTGGACTAAGCGCACCTCGTGCCTCACCAGCAAGGATTTAAAGGTACACAGCGACGACATCCTAAGGAGTTGTGGTCCCCAGTGTCTTCTATAGCAATCACTTATCTTTCCCTCGTTCAAGGTCGTCAGGCCTACTGGACACGCGAGATCTTTTGGTGAACAGTTTCTTTGTCAACTAGCAGATAAGACAGCCTTATCTTTTCCAGCAAGCCGTGGTCCTTTTGTTTGCCAAGCTCAGACAGTGCTTGTGTTGGACGTGTCGACGCCGCCTAGCAGCCTCTTGCCGTACTCGTCCTCCATGGACTTCGCGAGCTCGTTGATGAAAGTGCGGTAGTGCACGGGGTTCATGTTCTTGCAGAGCAGGTCCAGGAGGAACCAGTCGGAGGTGGAGACCCGCTTGGACACCATCTCGAGCATGCGACGATCAGCCATCCGGGCCCGGTATCGCAGGATGACTTCGCGGAATTTTGGCAGAAAGATGGTCATCATGCGGTACACAAGCTCGACCGACGTTAGAGCGGCCAAGATCACCCACCAGAACCAGAGGAAGATGTATATCTTCTCGTTGATGATGTTCTGCGCCAGCAGACACAGCGCATCGTGCTTCTGGACGTCTCCGGAAGAACCGAACAGGTGGAAGGAGCACTTGGTCACGCGCGGGAAGACCCACACCATGGGGTCGTTGCGCACGTCGGGGTCTTCGTTATGGTGGCTGAGCACGTCAGTGCCAAACGTGGTGAACATGTTGCCAAGGAACGCATCCGTCAGGAGGAGCTGACCGATGACGTTGACAAAGTTGAGCACCTCGGCCGTCACGTACCAGCCGAAGTAGCGGCCGTGCATGTTCAGATGACTTCTCACGTACCGGGCGATGCTCTCCGTCTCCTGGCAGACATCCGCGTCCTCCTTGATGGGACAGTCGAGGTCCTGGACAAGGCTGCGGATCAGGCCCTGCTCGTAGGACTTCCACAGGTAGCGCGGAACGTAGAAGCAGCCGGCCTGTAGGAAAAGCACCATGCAGACCCACTGGTAGTATCCGTAGTAGCGTCGGTGTTCGTCGGGCGTGTACCGCTGAATTCCAGGGTGCGGGACACCATCGACGCCCACGGTCGCGTTGAAGGCGTCCGGGACGTTGAAGGTCGAGTGAATCCAGCAGAACGTGCGGATGACATTCGCGGGCACCGCGTCGTGCTGTATACAGTCGATGGGGTCACCGAAATACTGCGTGCTGGTCACGAGGATGCTGAACATGAGCAGCAGCAGCGAGGTAGCCTTGTAGTGCAGACGGAAGATCTGGTTGTCCAGGACAATCCGGTTGATCTTGACCGCTCGGTGGAGCGGGGCTACTAGCATGTAAAACATGGTGCCGCCTCTGGTGTCGGAGCTGGCTCACGGCAAGAATCGGTGCGCGAACCGCGCGTAGAGCGTGGCGGTAGTCGCTTTCGGCGAAGACGGTTCAAGCCTAGTGTCTCCTGGTGTCCGCCCGTGCTCACGTGACCATGACGAGCGCCAAGTTCGGGCAGCGAGCGCGCGGCGGGCTCCTGAGCTTGCGGAGTGGATCGACGGCGCTCGAATACTGCTGCTGCCCGCGCAGCGGCGAGTGACGCCGCTTAGAAACCGGTTGCTGAAAGCGGCGCTCCACGAAACCCAACCCCCCGCCAGCACGAAATGAAAGGCGGAGGGGGAAGGGAAAAGAGTGAAGCCTTTTGAAGTAGAATCAAGCAGCGCGCGGCTAGGCGCATCTGGCATCCCGTTGCGGGGGCCCCGGACGGGCACTGACGTAGCAGTTACGTGCCGCACTGGCAAGCACGTGGAACGCCAAAAGAGAAGTGACGACGCTGCAGCGGCCGTAGAGGGGAGATCCCGAAGCAACGTCATGTCCGGTCCAGTTGGTTCGTGTCGCGGAGCCTATTGGAGCCGCTTGGCGCAACCAACAGCGGAGTCGCCTTTCAGGCGTAATTGGCCTCGATGCGGGGCCTCTCGGGGCTATGCAGCCGAGATGGGTACGACGGATGCCGCGTGAATCCCATCGCGGAGCCTCGGCCGGCAACTTGCCGATGCCCTCTGGACAACGCGCGCAGTAGTGATGCACTCGAAAGGCGCGTGAAGCGCGATACAAAAGGCAGATATGACCAGTCCAGAACCACACCGACTATTTTCTGAGGTTGTCTCTTCGCTGAGGGATGCTCATTTCCCAGCTGCTCGTTTCTGCGTACTTCGCTGCGTATTATGAAGAGCAGAAAACTGGCAAGGCGACGCCGCGAAGTTGCCTTGTGACAACGATCGATCCATGAACAACTGCCAGAAGAATAAAGATTCTCCGGGAGTGAGGAAAGAACGTTAATCCGAAGCAGGTGCGTGGCTGCGCAGTGTACAAAGTCCCCCGCTGTGCAGCCAAGTTGTGTCATGTGTTTTCCAAATCCTGTGGCCCGATTGCGATACCCCGAAAACAGCTTCCTGCGAAACGTCAAGTTGCGCAACTAGCCACATCTCGCTTCCGTTTCCGAGGACCACTCAGCGCAATCAGGGCAAGGGCGGGAGGAGAGAGACATAAATGAGACACGCTGCGGGCGCTGCTGTTGTGCCTCTGTTTACTGTCGGGGATGGAGACTAAACACCGCCGTGTCGCTGACACTCGGTGCGGTTGGCAGCAGTTCGTAGCTAAGCCATGAATGCGTGTCAAGTCACTGCGTAACTTTATCAAATAAAAAAAGGGCAGAAACGCAAGTAAAAGTAACAGCGCAACGGGTGAACAGATGGCTGTTACAGCACTTGTACTCTTTTTGTCTCGAGGCCGTCTTGAGCTGTTATTTAATCTTCGGTTTCTTTACTTATCATTTACGTCTGCTCATAAAAGCCAAACTCCCTCAGGCGTGCACCTGTCGATAAAAGAACGCACGGAATTCGGTGAGCCCATTACCTCATCATGGTATCTACAAAAGCGCCAAATTAGCCGCCGCGTTGGCTGATGGTTATGGCGCTCGGCTGCTGGCCCGAAAGACGCGGGTTCGATCCTGGCCGCGGCGGTCGAATTTCGATGGAGGCGAAATTTTAGATGCCCGTGTACTGTGCGATGTCAGTGCACGTTAAAAACCCCAGGTGGTCGAAATTTCTGGAGCCCTTCACTGCAGCGTCTCTCATAGCCTGAGTCGTTTTGGGACGTTAAACCCACATAAAACCAAACAAAAACGCCAAATGAAACGTGGTAACAACGGGAGCTCTGCCGGCAGTCACATGCGCGTTTACTCGGCAAACGTAAGCCGTGAATCAAGCAATGACTGTGTTATCATCTGATTCGAATTCTTTCGAAGTAACAGTCATTTGATGGCAACTTTTTTGTCAAGTCGTCGTAGCATTCGCGTAGTCGAACCGAGATAATACGGAGAAACTCGGACTTTTATTTCTTGGAAAATGGCAATGTATAATAGTGAATGTACTAAGGAGTGAGGCAGCCAGGGCAGAGCATATATGGATATCCGTCTCTCACTTTTGGGAGCTTTTTATTTTCTTTTTTTTTGTGCAACAGGCCTGTGACATAAGTCACTCAGCGACAACGCATAATGTACTGCCAGCCGCGACCTGTGTTGCGGAGTTTTTTACCGTTCGGGGTATCACAACATCTAAGAAATTTGACTTCCGCAAAGTAACGAAATAGGAAAGAGTTCAACGGCTCCATGAGAGGAAAGCGCGGAACAGATTCTGTTTCAAATGCACTTTTAGATAAATGTTCCACTCGTTAGTGAGCCGTCGTCGCATGTTTTGTTTAGACGGAGCCTGATGAGCGTTTCGTCGTCATCAACTGAGCAAGAGCCACCTCGTCGCATCAAGTCATTATCCCCCATTTTGAACGGGTTTCGTTAAGGGTGGAGATACGACATTCAGTGTTGTTTTTTTTTTTGTATAGCAGGGGCTGATAAGAAGCAATGGATGATTGGTACAGTCATCTTTGGGAAGCGCTTACACTTGGTTTCTTCGAACCAAAAACTTGTTCACGGACAGCGATTTAGAATTTTCATTACGCCTATCTCTCGCTTAGTCTGAGCCAAGTGTAGCTGGTCGCCAGCTGCCTTGACGGTCACACGTGGAGGGGACTTGTCTGTTCAAGGCGACCAGCACCTGTCCGTAGCTTATCTTCGATGAAGGACAAGTGGAAAGTAGAAGGCGTTCCGGCTGCCCGAGTTTGAAAGTTTTATGGTTCGTGGGGTTTAACGTCCCAAAGCGACTCAAGCTATGAGGGACGCCGTAGTGAAGGGCTCCGGAAATTTCAACCCCCTGGGGATCTTCAACGTGCACCGACATCGCACAGCACACGGGCCTCTAGAATAACACCTCCATAGAAATGCGTTCTTCAGCAATAGGCAACCTTTTTCCCCGTCGTATAAGAGCAGCACTCCTCCTTTGTAGATGTTATATCGCAACATACCCAGGCTGAGACGCCATTCTGTAGATACACGGCTATCGTGTCTAACACCGAGAGTTGCCACTGGCTGGCTTAACGCGGCTTCCCTTTGATGACCGCAGTAGATCTCGGTTAGCCCGCAGCCATGCGAGAAGAGCGACATCTGATAGGTACTGACACTTGCAGGGAAAATCTCATGCCTTTGAAAATAGTTTGTTGGGTCATTAACCTCGCAATCACTTTCCTCGCCTCGTTCCAGGCGTTGTACTCCGCGGCGATTATCTGCAGCATCTAGCCGCCAAAGCGCTCTGCTACTGATCACGAGATATCACGCGTTCTGTTCCCGGCCGGCTGCTTACAGGAGGCCTTAATCTGATGAAACAGAAAGCCATGGAGCGTCCCTCCGTTCACAAAGACATGGCTGCGCGCTCAATGACCTGCACGTAGAATCGCTGTTCAAAAAGCAGCGCCCTTACCCTGAAAGTGTCCACTGAAGGCGCATGTCCAAATGGCCATGCATGGCTTTGACCAAGCGTGTTCTTTTTCCCCAAAAAAACTGCTAATGCCACTGCCGCTGCCTCGGACTGCCTTTAAAGCAAGCAGTACAGACATGCACCTGTTCCTCCCTTCGAGAGGTTTATCGTAAATAGTAATTTTTAGCTCAAGGTTTCTAATATCTACTTTTGCACTATAACTATTGACGTCATGTTAAGCGTATTTTCAGCCGAGATGATGCAACAGAAAAAAAAAAACGGCTCAGCTTTCGTCACGCAGTCGTTGCTTTCAAAGGCCCTAAAGAACTGGGTGAACATGTCGCAAAAAAACAAACATACAGGGCGGTGTAGCGCACATGATATTGTGAGGAGTGGGCTTGTGAGGTTCGAGCGCCGCAGATCTACTGCGGCGCCCAGAAGGATTGCTGGAAATTCCTCGAAGAATTTCGAAGAGCATGAAGCCATGACGAGTCAAACTTCGCTTCTTATTCTAAATGACCCCCTACTCGAGGTTAACAGAGGTGTATAAACTTCGCGAGTTGAGCTCACGGTCACCGCTATGTCCCAGCAGTGTGTGGCGTTGCAGCCTAGATAATCGTACACACCCACTGAGGCGCATACATGGCGCTTGACAGATCGGCCAGCCGCAAATGCTGCCCAACGGACTGGCTCTCTCTCGGCGTTCTTCTAGACCGGTAAGCTTCGTTTTTAATTTTCATCCATGACCGCAGCGTTGGTCTAGTGGTCGGAGCATCCGCCCCGCATGGTTCGATCCCGAGTGCCGCCGGGTATCCACCGGTGATACAATGGGTTCAAGCTTTTCCCGGCCTAGTGCTCGGCTTCTTCGCGGTGAAATGCTTGGGAGATGGGTCTTCGACACCGCCTTGAGCAGAAGAAAAAAACCTTGTGCCATGGCGCTCTTTGGCCACAGATGCCCTTGCGCCATAAAAATTCATCATCAGCCTCAATTTTCATGCACAAGAGCGATAATGTATTCGTACATCACGTGTGAACCGCAACCTCCGGGGAACTGAAGCACGGCCGCGTGCGTTACGACCTGCGGAGCAGCGGTGGCGTGAAAACTTTCCACAAATAGTCTGTCTTCGATACTAACAGTGTTAGTCTACCCTAGCATAAGCTAAGAAGCAGGGCATATGTTTAGAAATAAAAACAAGAAGGAAGGCTACACTGAGGCACCGCGCCTTCTTTGTCATGCCAATCGACGGGAAGCGGCTACGGGGGTTTAAACACCTGGTAGCATGGTTAAGAGGGTTAAGTGTGTCGAAGTTGCGCGCTGGATATAGAAGATCTCGCTGTGGAGGCCTTCGAAGTAATTTCGACCACCTGAGGTTTTTTTTTTTCAAGAGACATTGCTGAAAAAGTTTATTTGGTCTGTATTGATGTATTACCGCGTTCTAATTACAAAGGTGCTGATGACATTGAACACGAAGGTTTTATATTATATAAAGGCCAAAGATAAAATGCAGCTGTGACTATTGTCCACCGATTTCGGAAGCGAGCCATGATGCTTCGACGTACATTTTCGGATCATTCACTTGAAATCGTGGATCACGGGTGATTTTCAGTAGTAGTAGTGGTTTATTTAAAAATGAATACATAAGTAAGGAAAGGAAAAGAATGTTGTCGGCCGCGGCAATTGCTATCCAATATTTTAAGCACCCGAGCTGCAGCCGGCGGAGGGCGCAAGGGAAACGGAAAAGTACAGAGGGGTAGACGTCACGCTTTTGGATCGAGAGGCGCCTAGAAACTTTTTACATGGAGTTTTCTCTACAATAAGTCAGTGTTTTGCCGACGGAAAAGCATCGCCATACCCAAAGAAAGCCGCAAAATTGGTTTTCACTAAAAATGAAAATTTAATGACGCTGTCCTCAGTGCCCCTTTATGCATACTGACTTTCCAACGCGCTCTGTCAACGGGTTCGATTTGGTTTGGTTTGTTTATTGGTATTTAACGTCCAACGCGACTTTGGCTATGAGGGACGCCGTAGTGAAGGGCTCCGGAAATTTCGACCACCTCGGGTTCTTTAACGTCCACTGACATCGTACAGTGCATTGACAACGCTACAACAAACAGCTACAATGGCGTCTCTTTCTCCACCGAAATGCGGCCGAGATTCGGTTTCGCGATCTCGTTTTCTGCAGCAGAACGTCTAAGCCACTGCACCTTGCACCGGAGGCGCGCTACTGGTATTTAGCACAAGGTGGGGGTGGTGTACTTGACCCGCCCTGTCAGTGTATCGGTGCAAGTTGCAGTATTCACAACCGGAACGTCGTTAATCGGGAATCGAAAGGCGATGATTGGAATTGATAAGCGGGCCATCTGACGGTGTGTAACAGTTTACAAAATCACTTTGCGATGTACGGTGGCCTCCCCGCGTGATTCGGTGCTTGAATATAGTTTTGGATCCAATTCCGAGTTGACGCAAGTGTGTGGAATAACCGCTATACACTATTGAAGTGTAAATTCGATAGGAATCTTTCCTGTTTAACGTCTCAAAGGGACACACGGGGTGTGGTAGGCGCCGTCGTGGAGGCTACGTATTAATTAAGACCACCTGTCGTTCTTTAACGTGCGCTGACATACGGGTTGGGGGGGGGGGGGGGGGGGTTGCATTTCGCCTCCATCGAAATGCGGCCGCCGCAGCCACGATCGAACCCGCGGCTTTGGAATGCGCAGCCAACCGAAGCCCACTGAGCCTAAATCCGTGCTGTGCACAGGTTAGATTAGTTGCTCGCAGTTTTAGCACACTCCCAGTGAACTCTGTCCCTCGTCCACCGGTACGAGGCTTTACACTCGTTTCACGACGATCGTCTGCTTTCCAGGAGAAAGTTCACAACTCTACGCCCTCTACGTCCTCATAACTATACCGCTATAGTCTTCGGTGAAGGCTACGGGCTGGCCGCGAGTTCTAAGACACACCATTAGGCACGCATCCACACGGCACGCAAATTCCAGACTTTTTTTTTTCTACTCTGAAGAAAGAGAGGAAAGGGGGGGCACCATGCTACGCATAGAAGCGTTGGGTGGAGTTTTGACGTTCGCACTGACGCGCGCCTTTGCAACCGTCACCTCGCCGGTGCAGTCGTAGCCGCGGACAAAGGCGCGTAGCCCGAACCGAGACGCCTCCACCCAGGCTTCGCGTTTCGCCTCGGCGGCGCGTGCGAACTCTGTCCTGGGAATTTCCGCGCAGTACAGCGGAGACCAGGCGCTTCTTCAGGCTGCGAGCGGCGACCGCAACAGTGCGAAGTCGCGCTAACTCCTGAAAGTATTGAACGTTCTCCAAGAGGTCTTTCCCTCGTACCTCGGTCGTTCCAGACGAGATGGCTGACCGCGCGTTTGAAGCACAATGCAATGCAAGAACACATTCTTTCCTTCTAAAGTGTGTTTCATATTTTCCATCTGCAGTCCCGTCGCTCGTCCTGTAGCCTTCATAGCTCTCCTGCGGAGAGCTCCGCCACATTGGAAGTCAGCAGTGTTATGTGGAAAAGCACGCCTGCGCAATTTTTAAATAAAGATAACATTGGGCATTATAAGTTTTTTGTGCCACTTAATTCCAAACGTTTACTGTGTTTTGAAAAATATTTTAATGCAATCCTATTTACTTGGGAAATTTCCCTAGGTGCGATAGCAATACGAGGGGCACTGCGCACTCTCAGGCAGCACGTTGCACTGCGCTTCACTGCACGCAACTTTGTTTTTTTTCTTATCTCGACTGTGTGCAGCGCCCACCAGAAAGCGCTAGAACACTCTCTGTAGAGGAGTAAAGGCTCGCGCATGCGCCCGCTGTATCTATGAAACGGGAATTCACTTGATTATGATTCAGCGTTGTTCGGTTTGATTGGGACAGAAGGAGCCGGTCCTCGTAGTCTTGCGGCTAGATGTGACGGAGCTATTTGGCCAGTAAAGCATAGGTACTTGCCTATGGGCGCCATGGGAACATTTCATTGCGTCATGATGATCATCGTCATCACCACCACCACTATCATCAGCACCAACCGGATTGTCAACTGGTGGACATCGGTGGGACGTGCAAGGGACGTCCCATGCACGTCCATGTACGTTTCGCATGCACACGTAAATGTACCTTTATGTGCCTTCACGTACGTACGTCCATGAAACGCCGAACCGTGCCATCTCACCCCACTGCACCGAATTATCGACCAGGGAACGCAGACATCAGCGACAGCGGCGCGCGAGTCGGCGCGAAACAGGTATCCTCGGGCGTGTGTGTAATAGCATAGCCGCAGAAGCAATGCGCCGCTGCCCCTTTGGAACGTAATGCAACACTGCAGCGGTGAGCCGTACGGACTCATCCTTTGTTGTATCTTTTCTCCTGTTTTTTTTTGGTTCGCATTTTTTCTGTTCTTTCTCCCTTGGCAACGCGATCATTTTCATGCTGTGCGAGCCGTGCGCAAAATGCAGACTGCGAGATCCTCTTGCCGCGTACGCGTGCACAGCGTCATTTGCTGGCGCCTCTCGCCGCCGGCGTCGAGGCACACAGAGGACGTTTTTGCGGCGATGGCCACCTTGCACTGCTCAGGGCGTTGGCGTACTTACGAGGCTTAACGACACGGCGCGCGAGGCCGCATTGACTTCTTCGCGGAGGGAACGCCTCTGCGCTGACTGACTGCAAATGGTGGGGTGGCAAGCCGGGGAGGAGTGCTCCGCAGCAGTGCCTCCAAGGAGGTCCCACTTGTTTCGCGACTTCACAGCATGGAGCGCGCGCGTATATGCAGTGCTCATGCAAAAACGTAGCGGCAGCCATAGCGGCAGGTGGCGTTGATATCTTCAGATCCTTTTCTTTGCCGCTCGATGGGGAGTCCTTGGAGAGCAAGCTGTCATCTAGCGCACTCCACTTTATGCCGTGTGATTACACTCTAAACCAAAATGAATAAAAAGGGGTAGGTAGCCCTGTAGCCCACCGCCTTTTATAGAAAGGAGCGCACTGTAGGAGAGCTTGCTTCATTTTTACTCCTTTCTGTTTAGAGCGTAATAGCACTCATGCTGTGAGAGGTGGTGTACTTGTAAAGTTATACTATCTAGCTTAGGCTTTCCCTTCAAGGCTAGTTTAGATTAGGTTAAGCTTGGTTTTTATATTTTTCTTTCCACGCACATGCAACCAGTTTTAGCGTGTAAAAATCGAATATTATATCGTAATGAAACTTGTGTCGTCAATTGCCAGCGTGTCCTGCCTGTTTGTCTGCCGTTTTTTCTCCATTGTCTGCATGGCTTTTATGGCACCTTGAAATGTGCTTTGCGGGCAGCAGAGCCCTCTCAACGCCTTGGTAAGTCAAGGGAACGAAGCAAGAGGCAGGGCGCCCGGATGACAGCTCACCAATTTTGAGCTGACGAAGACAAAAATTGGCCGCTTTGATTTGCGACGCGGGAGAAAAGCTCACCGCATCGAGACCTAATTATGGACCGCTCACAGCCCGCAGCTCTTCCGTCTGAGACCAGATGGCGCCACAAGCGTGCTCGGAACACGGCGCCATTACGGGCCTCGTAAGTCTTCGGCATGTCCGCCTCGACGGAGAAGTGGAAATGTCGCGTGTGGCTGCCGAATGTGTTCAAAGGAAACACGTGCTGTGTTGTGGATTGCAATAATTTGCTACAGAGAATCAAAGGTTAGAGATGCGATCGTTTGGGAGCTTCGCGGAACCGAACTGGTCAAGGACGTACTGCTCTTGTTCGCGCCCGTTCGCCATGCTCCCTTTTCGAACGGGCGAACGCAACACGTTTGCCAGCGCTATGTAGACAATATATAAGAAGAAAGGTGTCGGCCTTGGGAAATATTCGAGGCTAAGTGCACAACATAGCCGCATGAACAAGCTTTCCGCCACCGAAACTATCACTTCGTGCTTTCAGTTGCTGTGCAGTTGAGCCTGCGGGTGTAGCGAGACCCCATTGCTCGTAAGTTAAAGTGTGCGGCCATTAGTAACAGGACCGTCCAAGGGCGAATTAGGAACAGGAAAGAAGGACGACTTACGCTCTTACATACACTACTGTAGATTTTGCAGTGCACAGCCGTGCGAGCGGACAACGCTTACCGCCCGTCAATGAATTGCATGACATCTTGGTGCTACTGTTGAACTTCGCTCAAAGTAGCGCGGTTTTCGTGGACCATATTCAGAGTAAAGCGCTCGCCTTACGGCTGCTGCGCTGGGTGGTTGTCACTTCCTCGCGGTCCATGCGAGACAGTGAATAAAAGTGACTGCGCAGGCCAGCGCTCAGAGTGAAGCCTATTACTTACCACCAACGATACCTCGAGCATATTCATGTCCGCACATCCAGCATGGATCGCACCACAATTTTATATGTGAGGCTGACATAATTGGGAACTTCGTGTAGTATTTACGCGTTGCTATGCGTGCGTTGTAATAATTATAATGCGGAATCCTTCGAAACGATAGCACGCCAGCTCGTGAAGACTGCTTGACGCATGGTACTGCTACCATGATAGTTAAAATTAGTGTGTCTATTCATTTTTGTTCGCTTTTCTGTGTTTGACAAACCAGTAAAAAGTATTTTACGTCTCCTACGCATCTTTAACAGGTTGCAAACAAATGCGTACGATGTGCATGTGAGCGTTTTAGAGCGCTGTCTGCATGCATGTACACAACACGACAACGACCTGCGCTGCCGCAGCAGCTTTAAGCCTTGCCGTTTTATATAATAAAAATAAGAAAAGACATTCAGCTAAGCCTTCGGCGGGTGCAAAGACAAGCATTCAGGCGATCTATCCGTTGCCTCGAAGAGGCGGAGAGCTGAGCGGCTCTCAGCGACATGAAGCCCGATCAAGTTTTCACGCATCAAGTGATGCAGGGTTCTCACATGTCCCTCGAAGCTTTGGCCAAGCCATGGTGTCGTCTTCCCACTCCTTTGCAACCGAACCATCAGGTGCAGCAGCAGACGCGAAGAGGCGCGCGCCGAGCAGTCAGGAGACGTGTAATGGCGGTGTGATCACGTGATCACGTGAAAAAAAAAAAGCCCACATGATACGGCGCTGTAAAGCGTCTATATGTACTGCGTCAGTTCGTTAGTTTACCGTAGGTATGGTTAGAGCCACGTTAGGTTCTAAATGGAGTCGCTAACAATTATGGCTAACAACAGGGCGCGTGAGTCATCACAGCTTACCTTAGGTTCGGCTTCGGTCCACTTTAAGGTTAGGTTTAGAATAGAGGCGTTAGGAATATACTTATAAAAATTATCAGCGTGAGGTCATTACAGCTTACAGTAGTCCTGGTTAGAGTAATTTTTATATATAGGTGTTAACAATTAACAGTTCTACGAGGAGGCCGGGAGGCCTCAGCGCTGTGGGTTTTTATTATTTATTTATTTATGTATTTATTTATTTATTTATACTATCAGCTTACGCCGAGACAGGAGCTACGATGGTTGAACAATATTGTTACGATTTAAGAAACAAATTAAAGCGGTGATCTTTTGTCCGAGATTCAGCATGCAGGCCAACAATGACTGGAACCGAGAACAGCAAAGCGAACTGCGGTGTTCATAAGTAAGTAACACGATTGAAATCTTCCGCGAGATGAGTAATAGGGATGTGCGCCAAAAAAAAAAGTGTCCCCAGAACTTCTGGGGCTCATAGTTACACTGTGCAACAGATTCCTTCAGACGTGCTCAAATGGCGCATCTCGCCCGTGCCAAAGCGCACTCCAGATGCGCGGCTGCTGCCACCAAAGCGACAGAGTCAGAACCCTCGGTGACCCGCAGAGTTAACTCAGCGGGAGTCCCCAAGCCCGCTTTGACACGACCCACGGGCGGGACGCGATGATCACCATCGTGAAGCGTCTACCACACGAACTGACACGGCTCGCACTCGAGCGTGAAAGATGGTCCAGGCACGTTCGCGTAGATGCTTGACTTGCGTGTACACATACCAGGGATATATTAATAGTGCTGGATGCGTAATGTCAGTGCGCTTTAATCCGGTGGAAGTAATCCGGAGCCTTGGACTACAACGTGTTGCGTAGCCCGCGCGCTGCATCGGAACGTTGAGCCCGGCATATACAACTAAGCAGGAGGCCGGTGTGAGTCAAATCTCCCGCACTTGTATCCAGTATACTTGAATAGACAAGGGTGGGGAAAATGAGGGTCTCTTTATGACACACAAATCAAGGAAACCAAGTCATGGAAACCAAGGTTAGCCCAGGAGGATATTTCTATATTTTTTCAGTATTCATCAATGCGAAATATTAGTATAATTAGTTCATGGCTGAGAGATAACTGATTATAAAATAGAGGAAAAACAACCACATGGCGCCAGTGGGATCCGCACCCACAATCTCTGAATATCACGAAATTCGGAGGTCGTGAGTTGGGATCCGAATTACGACGTGCGGTTGTTTTTTTTCTGCTTTGTAATCAATTATATTTCAGCCAGGAAATAATTACACTACTATTTCGCACTGATGAACACACACACAAAAAAAGATTCCCCCGTGCTTGTCTTGGTTTCGGTGACTGTTGGCTTCCTTCATTTAAGTTCACTTGATAATGTCTTAGAAATTCATTACAGATGGAGTTCTTTGCAGGTGTATTTCTCTTGCAATCGATTCGATGCTTGCAGCTGTTCGTCTTCGGTCTGTAAATAAACTAATTCCTTTTCCAAAACTAACGCTAAACCTTTTCTTCTCCATCTATGATACTGCTACCTTCAGTCAAGCTGTCATCTTGGTTACGTATTTCCAATACTCTCCGGGACGAAGCCTTACAGATAGAAGTAGTCTGAAGAGTCAATTTCCATGAAATAGGTGATCAGTGGAACACTGGCGGCGGATCCCTTGAATACTTGTTCAAGTTCTGCATGCTGTAGTATCGATGCTGCCTTGTACCGCTCGTACTTTTAGGCAACTCCAGCATGAAAGGGAATTGTCACTTTCCTCAGAAGAACCAATTCCGCTGTTAGTTCTGCCCTGAAGTTAAAACTGCCTAATCAGTTTCATACATCCAGACGAATACTACTTCGTAAACAGAAAAGGTGCGCTTTTCACTAAGACCTATAAAGTAATCAATGGTTGAAGCCGATAATATGTTCTATTTAAACCGCCGCTGTGGCTGAGTGGTTATGGCGCTCGGCTGCTGGCCCGAAAGACGCGGGTTCGATCGCGGCCGCGGCGGTCGAATTTCGATGGAGGCGAAATTCTAGAGGCCCGTGTACTGCGCGATGTCAGCGCACGTTAAAGAACCCCGGGTGGTCGAAATTCCCGGAGCCATTCACTAAGGCGTCTCTCGTAGCCTAAGTCGCTTTGGGACGTTAAACCCTCATAGACCAATATGTTCCATTTCATAATGGAGCTACATGCACATCGAAGGGGGGGTTCAGTCGGCTAAAGGCTGCCGCTTGAGCACCCGAAGCACATTCGCGATATCACCTTGTTCATTCCCGTCAGTTTACGAATCGCGATAAGACCGCGTTCCCTCCCAGCCTGCACTCGACTGTTCAGATAAAGCGCTTATCTCGGCACACGTTCGCCTACGCGAGTAAGTGGGCGGGTATGCGTGTATAGGCGTACACCTACATATGTAGTGCAGCGAGTGCAAGTTGGCTGGGAATCAGTCTGGGCATATTGCCCACCGTTTGTGCGTCACGCGTGACGGCTTCGGGCAGCACGGCGTGCCTGCCACTGAATATGGAATTCTCGTTTCTCCCCACAGCCACTCGGCACCCATGCGCTTACGTTCGCGTTCTACAGGAACGGACCGTCCCTTCGAGCCGCTTCCGTCTCTGGGTCACCTTAACCAGTCTGCACCTCTGCAAGAACGGCCCGTCAACAGGCTCGTGATAGATGGATCACGTTTCCGACACCCGACAACGACAGAGCGTCGACGGCGCTGGTGGCGTCTCAGTCTCAACGCTGGAGGGGATTTTACGTGTCCTCACCTTGGGGAAAGGGTTGAGCAGGCAGGAGAGGAGGAGTAGCTGGGATGTTTACGAGCGGGGTCGATCACATTGCGGGGCGTCTCTCTGGCCCGGTGAGCCCCCATCCTTACCCTCTATGCTCCTGCCGTGACGTGCCCAGAAGCACGTCGCCACCGTCGCTGGATGGCATGACTGACGAACGAAGGGGACAAACCGCGTCTTGCGCTGGCACGTTTCAGACCAGCCTGGGGAGCAACGACGTCCCCGTATGCGGATGGAGAAGGGGCTGAGCGCGGCGTTGGCTGTGGCGACGGGGAAGGGGAGGCCGTGCACTGGTCGCCGCATTCCCTCTTCTCATTTTGGCAGCACCGAGCGCAAGAGAACGGTGCCGTGCGAGGCGCAGCTGCAATGAAGCTGCAGTGAAATGAATTGCTTCGGCCTGCTTCTTTCCTTTGTTCTTATCCACTTTTCTTGCGTGATGAATTGCAGCAGTTACAGAATAACTGAAGGCACCTATTTCTTGCGGAAATGTCAATGAGTGAAGAACTTCTTTCGTACTCTCGCTGCAACTTGGTTCATTACTCTCTTTATTTCTTTATTTTTCTTTTCTTTCTTTCCCTTTTCTTCCTCTGTTTCTGCATTCTCTCTTGACTTCGCGTTAAGCACATCACGCAGTAACAACTACTCATGGGCACTAATTTTACTACGACATTGCGCCAGCTTACTCCGTTCTGGACGCACACGCAACCCACATAAGTCACACGATTGCTCAAAGATAATATCTAGAGATAATGTGCTGCAAATGCTTTTGGCGCGAATTTATGCGGTTGACATAAAGAAGCATGCTAATCCGCTCCAGACGTACAAACACTGAAGGCGCCGCAGAGAAACGCATATAATTTGAGTAAAGAGAGGATCACGAACATAAATCAGAGGCGCTCGAAATGGTGGCGAATTTTAAAAACAAGTATTTTTTTCATTGTTTATTGAAACAAATAGTAACGCAGTGTAATCACCTGAAAGACTTAACGGCGCTTTCAAAAGAACTTTCACTTAGTTGAAGAAGAAACTTTCCCAGTGTTTTGCACCGCTCCTAAATACGTTCATAGAAAAATCGAGTGAAAAGCACGAGCATTTGCTTAATCACATCTCCGCGTGGCTCATTCAATAAGATTTGGCTGCTATTGTAGTTAAAAAAACGTAATATAGTTACAGCAGTGCCACATATATCCCATTTCTCTCGGCCAGAGGTCTTTCACACATAGAGCCAACGGGAAATAACAACATCGTGCGACGCTCGGGCAGTTCTTCTGTGAACCAGAACGGAAGCCGTGACGCTCACCATAGGCTCCATGGAAAAGTCGTATCGCACACATGACTTGCCTGCTCGTAAGAAAGTCGGGGGTTACGCTGTATAGGAGCACGCAGTCGGGGGAAATTCTTTTCAGAAGAAAAACGAAGTCCAACGCACATCAACCGAATTGTGCATCTATTGTCGTTCGACAGCGAACAGTACGAAAACGTTAAAAACTTGCATACTTTTTGCCTGCTCAAAGGCGGCGAAATGATAGCGATAGCTGTACCACTCTTGACTGAGGAGCAGGTAAACGCGAGAGTTTTTGATTACGGCATGCTACACCGACTACAACGCTTTTTCTCCCCAAAACGCCTGCTACGCTATACAGTGCAAATTTATCATCTTAAGAAATCAAACAATTCCTAGTGAGTAAAAGTTTCTTATTCGTTCATTTCTTTTGTTGAAGAGATGATCTGCTGCCACGCTTCCTTGCCTTATCAATGACGACCGCAAGGGTGTACTAGCGGTTTGAACATGGGCCCCGTTTGCGGAAGGTGCAGGGTTCGATGCCATGTGTCGGTTACCCACAGGTTACCCAATCGGCGCAAGCTGGCTTTCCCCTGGCCATTTCCTAGTCTTTACGCAATAATAGTGATCGGGTCAGCTACCTGCACACTCAAAGAAGACGAAGGTGATTCTCTTTTTGAAATTATGTCGCAAAAATTCACCGGAAAACTGTCACCCTATATCACAAACTTGTATTAGTTGCATATTGATTGAACATATCAAAGCATGTCACGTCAAAAGTTACTTCGAGCACAATAAATTCTTTTTGTTAATGAGATAAGACATCAGCAAAAGCTTTTCTTGTGACACTCAGCTCCCCGGACTCACTACTGACCTGCATTTCAATACGGACGCTAACAGGAAAAAACACTGCAATTTTTTCGCTTTTCTAAAGGAGTCGGCCGCGCTGCTCACTGCCAGATAGTCTCGAAGTTATCCTATCTTGGCCTTGACATTACAACTCTTTCATGGCTTCGCATTTTTTGTCATTTCGCGATTAGTTTTGCTGTCATCAATAACTTCGCCTCACCCTTTTCTGATGTTACCTCTGACCATGGGCTACAGGACGCAGGGTAGTGTCGTAGGCCTCCTCCCCTTATGTGTATTACTCATTTACCTGCGAATGCATCTTCGAGCATCCAACTTTTTTGCAGAGGATTGCGCAATTTTCCGGAAAACTAATTTCCCTCTTGGCTACCTTGCCCTCTAAAGTGATCTTGACGTTGTAATGTTGTGATTGGTGCTCGATTTGGAAATTGGTTTTAAACTCTAGTAACTGCAAACAGATGTTTTTCAAGCATTACCAGTACAACTGCGACTTTTCGCACTTCATTAATAACACTGCAGTATCAATTAGTATTTAAGCGCCACAATCAGTCCAGTTTCAAGCGTATTTTGGCAAGGTACGTGCTCGCAATTTATTGGTATTGCACCATACCATTTACCTTTCTAATTGCCTTCACGATGCCGTTTTCTCCATCTCAAATCGTGAGGTGTTTTGAGAACATTTTTGCTCACGTTATGCTTTATAACGTTACATTTTTTTTCTTTTTCTGCATAGTTCTTTTTGGTTTCTAAGTACGTCGTATTTTGCTTCTTTTGTTGTATATTCCCTTCTTAGAAATGCTCCGTACAGGAACTCTGCAAGTATTTCGAATAAATAAATGAAAATACATCTTTCAACCCACCTTTAGCTGATCAAAATACGTTAACCGCGACGCTGTTTCGTTGAGCACTTACCTTGCGCTATTAAAACAACATTGTCTTCATCATCACTATCACGTTTATAAGCGGCCAGGCTGAAAAAGCAGAATTCATATCAGTAGTCCCCGAGTTTCTGGATCTCGCGGCGGCGGAACTAAGCTTGTCAGTTAAGCGTTTGTTTTGAATGTTGCGGGTTGCGATGAAAACGCGCTTGCCTCTCACTTTCGAGTGCTTTGTTTGGCAGTCATCCGTAAGCCCCGTACATGAGTTTTCATATGTTTGGGAGATGTTTGTATTTCGTGCAGACTGAACTGCTTTGCTAACTCTTGGTGTCAGTATATAGGCAGTCATCCATGCCACGAACCGCTTATGTTTTTTTCATTAGTGTCCCTATTTTGAGAAAAGAAAATCTATTTTAGGCACTTGGATTTATACTTTTAGAAATAAACAAACATATTCACTAAGTGCAGTTTTCCGCTGATGTTTTTTTTTTACTCTGAATTTTCTTTCGCATTGTACAAGCTCCGCGTTGGACAAAGGCATCAGGATGTAGGTGATACATTGGAAAAGGCGGAGGCACGGTAGCAGAC